>LCTX01003415.1:0-12259 GCA_002233555.1 Limonomyces culmigenus | reverse complement strand
GGCACGCCCGTCGACACGCTGGCCACCATGCACCGCGCGCCCGTGCACCTCATGAGCGTGCGTGCGCCGGTTCTGTGCTGAGAGCGCGGGCTGAGGGGCAGCAGTACAGCGACCGCTTCGACCTCGTCGTGTCCGCGGACGAGAGCGGGATGGTCGAGTACTGGGCGCCGAGCGAGCCGTTCGACCTCCCGAAGGTGCCAGGCCTCTGGGCGCTCAAGTCCTCGACGGACCTCTACGCGTTCAAAAAGGTCTGTCTGTCCCCCACGTCCTCCCCCTCCTGCTGAGGCGTGGCAGAGCAAGTCCGTGCCGACGTGCATCACGCTCTCGCCCGACAACTCCGCGTTCGTGACGTTCTCGCTCCCGGACCGGCAGCTGCGCGTGTTCGGCACGCTCTCGGGCAAGCTGCAGCGCGCGTACGACGAGTCGCTCGCGGCGCTGCAGGAGATGCAGCAGGCCGGGACGGCCGTGCACCGCGTCGACGACATGGAGTTTGGCCGGCGGCTCGCGGCCGAGAAAGAGCTCGAGCTGCCCGGCCCGGACGGACGGATCCCCGGCCGCTGGATCAACGCCGTCTGGGACGAGAGCGGCGCGTTCGTGATATACCCGACGCTCCTCGGGATTAAGAGTGCGTGGCGTGCCCCCGCGAGGCAGGGAGTGTGCTGATGGGCAAGCAAAGTGGTGAACACGGTGTCGAACCGCGTGGCGAGGCTGCTCGGAAAGGACGAGACGGTGCGCTGGATGAACCTCACGCTGTACCAGGGCGCGCCTGCCAAACAGGGCCGGACCACGGCGGTATGTATCTTCCACAGCCCAAGTACTTGTCTGTCTTGACGCCGACACAGGCGATGGCCGCCTCAGACAACCCGCTCCTGGCAGAAAAAGCGGTCCGGGACCCGACGCTGATCTGTACCGGCTACAAGCGCCAGCGCTTCTACATGTTCACGCGCTCTGAGCCCGAGCGCGTCTCCCTCTCCTCTCTTGTTGCCCCCCTCCTGACCCGCGCCTCCAGAGACGAAAAGTCCGGGGACCGCGACATCTTCAACGAGCGGCCGACGCTCGACGAGCGCGCCGTCGCCGCGCCCTCGGGCCCGACGAAGTCGCTGCCCTCGCCGCTCGCGAACGCCGCGACGCTGCACACGACGTTCGGGGACATCCACGTGCGGCTGTTCCCGCAGCACGCGCCGCGCGCGGTCGAGAATTTCGTCGCGCACGCGCGCGCGGGCTACTTCGAGGGCGTGCTCTTCCACCGCGTGATCCCGAAGTTCATGATCCAGACGGGCGACCCGCTCGGCGACGGCACCGGCGGCGAGAGCATCTGGGGCCGCGAGTTCGAGGACGAGTTCGCGCCGGACCTGCGGCACGACCGGTGCGCCCCTTCTCTCGTTCTCTCGTGTTTGTGGTGCTGATGGAGGGCAGGCCGTACACGCTGAGCATGGCGAACGCGGGGCCGAACACGAACGGCAGCCAGTTCTTCATCACGACGACGGCGACGCCGTGGCTCGACAACAAGCACACGATCTTCGGGCGCGCGCTCTCGGGCCTCGAGGTCGTGCACGCGATCGAGAACGTGAAGACGAGCAAGGCGGACAAGCCGTACGAGGACATCAAGATCGTGAACGTCGTCGTCGAGTAGCTAGAGCGCGACGCGCGCGAGCGTCGTCGGGGTGTGCGTGTATGCTTGCGGTCGATCTGTATGTTGGGCTATAAGCGGACGAAAGCGCGCCTGGAGTTGTTCGAGGATGCTTTGTGTGCCGAGCGCGGCGGGGATCGAGAACTTGAGCCAGGCGTACCCACCGAGTGTGCATTCGTACACGTTCAGCGGCGTGTGCGCGAGGTACGCGTCCGCATGCGCCGGCACGACGTACGCGGCGGGGTACTCGAGCAGTACGCCCGCGAGCGGGATCAGCGCCACCTCGGGCGTGGACGACGCATGTACACCAAGATCGAGTGTGATCTCCACGGGCTCTGGAGGGCTGACTGCGATCTGCGCGAGCAGGGCGTGCACGATCGGCGGGGGCGGGACGAGGCGCAGGCGCTGCGTGTCGACGAAGCGCGTCCATGTGCTCGATGGCGAGGGCAGGAGCGCGCGGTGGAGGAAGAAGGATTGGCCCGTGAGCGGCTCATGGACGTGTTGGATACATGCGAGCAGGGGATCGGCCTGGCATGCAACGTCAGGCAGAGATCGGACGCGGGTGTGGAAGGGCAGACCTCGCGGAGGAGCTCGAGGAGACGCGTGAGCGGGCCGCGCAGGGGCGGGACTTTGTCCACGAGGCATGCGCATCTGCTGTGAGGTCAGAGCAGGCCAGTATGAGGATAGAGGCGGGAGCGAGGCAGACCGGACGCGGAGGACGACGAGCGCGAGGTCGAGCGCGAACTCGTGCCGGCGGGCAGGGGACAGTGACGCTTTGGGGAAGCCGGCGCGGAGGAGGGCTGTGTCGATCGTGCGTAGGAGGTGCTCCATGTGTAGGATTGGAGTCGGGGATCCGTGCGGAGGGGCGTCAGGGCATGGTGAGCAGGAGAGCGGGAGAGCGGGAGAGCAGCCGGGAGGGCCGGGCCGGAGGGCCGTTACCCCTCCTCCTTCATGCACCGATGCCCCTTTACCTCCCTCCCTCATGCTATGGATTGTCTCGCTGATTCACCAAGATAGAACCAAAGTCTTATGTTGCAGACGCCGCAATAATACATAGAATTCATCATACTCATCAGAAGGTTTACACCCCCCCGCACCCGTTGCCACTCGTCGACACCCTGATTGTCCCACTCGCTCTCCATCGCTTCCTCCGTGGCGCCCACCAGCCCTGATTGTACCACATGGCAGCCTAAGACACACCAGCGGCTTTCAGGCCAGCGTGGTCGTGGTCGCAGTGGTTGTGACTGCCGTCGTGGTCGTCGTCGTGTTTCGGTAATCGAGACATTGCGTGAAGTCTGCAGGGCGTCCTTAGCCAGATCATGGGTGCGTTTCTTGTGAGTCTCACATGGGTTGAGCCACCGGCACGTCAGCCCAGCTGTACATCCTTGGCAGCCAGTCCATGCTACCAGGCAACCATGTCAGCTGGGATTAATCTCTGCGTAAACAGCTGCAACTCACCCGCCTGGCTACTGCCGCACATGCCATAGAGGGTAGCGCTATTATGCCAAATCTGTCAGACATGCCGTATGAGGCTGAGAATGCACGTACCATCCTGGCACTCCTTGGCCCGGCCCAAGACAAACTGGGAGACCTGGATGCACCAAATTGATGAGCCGTCTGTATTGCGGTCTGACGAGACCTATACCGACCTCCGCTCACATACGTGCACTGCGTACCAGTAGGGCAATCACAAGCGCCCGAACCAGCTATCATCAGCTGTCATTAGCATGGTCGCCTCAGTCAATGCCAATCTGATCTTACTGCTGCCATCCCAGCACGGTCCCCCGACGCTACTGCAGAACGGAGATATGTTAATAGATTATCAGGTCGAGCGTAAGGCCACCCACCAGTATGGGCTCGGCGACGGTGAAGCGCTGGTGCTTGAGGTAGCTGTCGTACTGGTCGTGGTGGACTTGGTGGAAGTCGTCTTGGTGGAGGTAGACTTGGTGGACGTGTACTTGGTGGAGGTGAACTTGGTGGACGTAGCCTTGGTCGATGTCGACTTGGTGGACGTCGTCTTAGTGGACGTTGTCTTAGTCTGGGACGACGAAGTCTTATCAGATCACGTCTTTATCGACGCTGACAGACGAACTGTATGGTCAACGGCCAGTCCCATCTCTGCCGATGGAATCTGCAGCGCTGCAGAGTGGATAGCAAGGGCTAGGAGAGCGAGAGTGACTTGAGCGAGCGAAAGCATCTTGCAGGTTGGATTGCGACTGATGCCAACCTGGCCGACTCGTATTTACTTATAGCTGGAGTTGGCAAATCCTCGCTCTATGAGAGGAGGTTCGTCATATTGTCGGAGATGGTAGTTCGTACAGCAATACCGCTCATGGCTGTAGATGTATGGGTGAGAGAGAGATGTACGCCAAGAAGACCTCGATAACCTGGCTGAGAAGGCTGTCAGAACAGCAAATTTAGACGTATCCGCAGTCTCGTCGGTCCTCGTGAGGCTCAGGACCGAACGTGTATCAGCTCGCCAAGGGGAAACGTGAAAACTCGCAGAGAACAGGTGACCAAGCATCTCCGAAGATTCAAAGCGATTGATGAGGATGTGCTCAGCTCATTGCTAGATCTGAGAGTTCCCATCCGGGTCCTTGACGACGAATCGAGACATCGGTATCGTACAAGTTGCTTGACGAGCGGGCTGGGGCGTGTGAGGGTTTCTGAACATGTTTTCGCAGTAGAACACATAAAAAGGCTACATGTCCGCGAGACTAGCCCAGCTGAGTCGAATTCATGTCAAGCCAAGCGTGAGGATGAGCAGGGACGAGGCGGACCAAACGCAGAGGATGACGAGCGCAAGGTTGGCCGCGAACTCGAGCCGGCATGTAGCGGTAACGACGCTTTGGCGAAGTCGATGCGGAGGAGTGCCACATCGATCGCGAGCAGGATGTGATACACGTGGGGAAAAGAGCTGAACTTGTGGACGGCGCGTCAGGGCATGGTGAGCGGGAGAGCAGAAGAGCAGGCGGGCGGACCGGGCCGGAGTGTCCCATCCTCTTCCTCTTCCTCCTTCTTGCACGGATGTTCCAGCTGCTGCATCTGACTAGTGTTCATTCCCTCGTTTTTCACCCAAAATCGACACGAGCGAAGAGCCGAGGGCATGGACCTAAACTAGAACGGTAGCACATAAAAACGCGGCCGGCCGTACGGACCATGATCTTCGCATCCGAGTCTCTCGCCATGGTCTCCACAACTTGTGGCCTGCAAGGCACCCGCGGAAGAGACCCGGCTACTTTATGATTTCCGCCGCCCGCGGGAGCCGATCTAAAGAGCGGATCGCAGCTCCGCTGATAGGTCCCCTTTGTCTGCGGTCGGAGACTCGGTGTCTGGAAGCGCAGGCCGCGCCCTTGTTCGTCATGTCGAATTGAGTTCCCCATGATAGTCAACAAGCTCCCAGATCACACAGGCAGCGCCATGGTCTCATCTGCGCACCTTCTCCCCCTCCTATGACCCTGATGGCGAACGCGACGCCTGAGTCGCTGTACACGCTCCCGAACCTGCGCGCGGTGTACGCCGCGGCGTTGATGGCAAGCATCTTCTACGGTGCGCCTCGTGGTCTCCTGCTGTACCCGGGCACTGACAGGTACCAGGCGTGTACCTCCTCGTATGCGTCGTGATCTTCCGGCAGATCCAGCGGCGCCGGCAGCGCGTCGGCCGGCTCCGCGTGCCGCAGCGCAACATCGTCGCGTTCACGATTGGTATGCTAGCGGTCACGACGGGCTGGTACATCACCACAGCGTACTACGGCTCGCTACTGCTCGGCGGCGGGCTCATGCACCTACCTGCGGATGAGCTGGCCGCCACGCTCGGGACCTGCACGCCTGCACCGATCGCGCGTGAGGTGTTCAAGAACTTGCAGATCCTTGGAGCAGATGGACTGCTGGTGAGTACAGCGCGACGAGCTTTGTGTTGTAAGCTCACGCTTTGTAGCTCTGGCGAACTTTCATTGTGTGGGACAAGCACCGGGTGGCAATCATCGCGCCTCTGCTGGCCTACATCGCAGTCCTCGGTTTGTCCCCGCTCCACTCTCATTTGTTCCACAGCCTGACCGCCCTCCACAGTGTCCAGTGTCTTCTCCTCGCTCGTCTGCACTGGCTTTGGCTTTCTAGCGCTCCCAAACCAGCTCACGCTGGTGCTCGTGCAGACCGCGCTCGTGATGTTCTTCAACGTGCTCGCAACAGGCTTACTCGCCGCGCGGCTCCTGCACCACCGGCGCGCGCTCCGGCGCGCAGGCCTCTCCGCGCGTCTCTACGGTTCGCTCACGACCGTGTTCGTTGAGAGCGCGGCGCTCTACACGCTCTGCGGCGCGCTCTACCTGCCCTTTGCGCATGCACGTGCTGGTGGGCCGCTCGCGCTCCTCCTCCGCGGGCTCAGTTTCCTTGGCCCTGCGCTTATCCAGCTCCGCATCGCGGAGGGCACCGCGTTTGGTGCGGTTGTCGAAGCCAGCACCCCGAGTATGGAGGTCCCTGTGTTCGCGGGCTCGCGCAACACACTGGCACCTGCCGCTGACCGCGATGAGTTGTGGCTTGACAAGGAGCCAGGACCCGGTGAGCGTAAGATCTCCAGCAGGGTACGACGCCATCCCCTATCTGCGTGGTATATCCCTGATGCATGTCATCCACAGCAAGAGCTCGCCTACGGGAACGACATTCCTCTGACACCCATCCCCCTGACCCCACGCATCCAAGTCGGCGTCGCGTACTAGGGTGCCTGTATCTTTATGTACAACTACTTATTCGACCGTGGCAGGGCCATGCACACCTTTCTTTTGCATTGCCGCGCATCGAATCACGGGTCGTGTCAAATTCCCATGCACTGCAAACTCAGCACACGCATATTCTGGCCTGCTTGAGAAGGTATCAGCACGGACGGGCTGGCAGAAGGATCATTGTGCAGTCTAGAACCAGATGGTGGCACCTGCGCAATTCGGCCCACGCTCGCATTGGGAATTCAAAGTAATCTGAATTGCATCCGTTTGGATATGGGCATACCACGAAGCTGGACTCGCGTGAGAATGATGATCGATGCTGGTCCCCGACCTCCTCTCCCCCTTCATGTTCCTCAGCCATGCACGCTCGCCTAGCTCTGGCCATGCCTTGCACTGCTGCGGGTTGCGGATCGCAAATATCTTATCGCAACGCGCTCCACGGAAACATACGCTTCCAGGGAGAAATATAACCGCGATCAGGAACACCACCCCGGGCCGCATGAGCACTTTTCATCAGTCGCTGGCTCCGGCCGCCTTATATTATCCAGCGACCACCGCCGCCGCCGCGCCTACGCTGCCTGCCCCATGGACACGAACGACACGGACGCGGGCTGGGCGCCGGCGAACCTGCCGGACGTGTATTCGCCCGTCCGCCTGCGCTCGGACTATGCAACGTCACTGCTCGCGAGCGTGTGCTACGGTGCGCTCCGCTGTGCCTTGCATGTCATGTCAAAACACTAATCCAACGAGCGCAGGCATGTATGTGATGATGTGCATCATTATTCTCCGGCGGTTCTACCGCCGCCGCGTCGAGCGCGGGCTCGACCGCACGCACGCGCTCACGCTCGCGTTCACCGTCGCGATGATCGCGGTCACCACGGGCTGGTACCTGTCCTCAGCGCTCTACAACTCGCTCCTGCTCGCAGGCGGCGTGCTCACGCTCCCCCCGAGTGAGCAGTTGGATGCGCTCACCATGTGCAACCCTACCGCGATGGCGCGCGACGTCTTCAAGGGCCTGCAGATGGTGCTCGCGGACGCGCTCCTGGTGAGGCCGCTCGCGCCGACCACGGGAAACGGCCCGCGCTGACGCGCCGGCGACAGCTCTGGCGCGCGTGGATCGTGTGGGACAAGAACCACTGCGTGCTGCTCTTCCCCGCGGTGGTGTGGCTCGGCGTACTCGGCGCGTCCGCAACGTACTCGCTCGTGTGCCTGCAGACGGAGCTGCTGAACCCGGACGTCGCGATCCTGATCAACCTGATCCAGACGTGCCTCTCGATCCTGCTCAACCTCTCCGCGACCGCGCTGATCGCGGGCCGGCTGCTCCTCTTCCGGCGCGCGCTCGCGGCGTCGGGCATGCCGCCCTCGGGGCTCTACACGTCGCTGTCCAGCATCTTCGTCGAGAGCGCGGCGCTGTACACGCTCTGCGGGGTCCTGTACCTCCCATTCGCCGAGGCGGACTCGGCGCTCATCGACCCCTTTGCGCTCCTCGTCCGCTGCCTGTCCTTCCTCGGCCCCGCGCTCATCCAGCTCCGCATCGCGGACGGCACCGCGTACACGAGCGGGATTGCATCGGCGCAGCCCGCGTCCGCCGCGCGCACGCGCGTGCTCAGCGCCGGCGGGCTCGTATTCGCGTCGCGCTCCGCGGCGGGCTCGTCTGCGTCCGTGTCTGCGTCCGTGTCGGCCGGAGCGGTTGAGGGGCAGTGGTTGCCGTCGAAGACGGAGGACCACTCGTCGCTCGAGTTTCCCGAATCACTGGAATTCCCGGTATGTGCTTTGCCCGTAAGCCTATGTTGCTCTGGTCGCTTACACAAGCACCGTAGGAGTCACCACGAACGCCAAACACGTCGATGGGCTTGACGACTTTGCGAACCTCGGCCATACGGACATTCTAGGCTCTATGTGCACAGGCAAATATGTAGTATATAATCACACGCTACCTAACGCAGCGTGTCTAATCCGCCCGATCATCAGCACGGCTCGTTCGCCAGTCAATGAGCGTACTTCTCGGGCTTGTCGTGCGGAGCCTATTGAAGGCTGCAGGCCAGTCGAAGGTAGAACCACCATGTGCCCTGCGTCTTCGAGGCTCACGAGCCTCAGCCCCACCCACGTCCTCGTCCATCCCACCGCTTCACTCCGCACGAGCCACTCCTGTAACTTCTTGTGCTCCGTCAAGGCCTCCCGCCTGCTCGACTCGGGCCGGCCCGTTGTGCGCTCGCAAGTGGGCCAGTACGTCGCTGTGTCATGCGCGCCTGCGTGCACAAGCACGCCGTGTACGAGGAGTGCACAGAGGTGCGGTGCGGTGAGCGTGAGGCGGTCGCCAGCACGCGCGAATGCCGCGTTGACGGTCAAGGTTGGGGGAGACGCTGTGTGGAGATGAGGTTGAGGTATCCAGTGATAGCTCTGGAGGGATGAGTGGTGGGGTCGCGGGCTGGACGATTGGGGAAGTCACTTCGTCTCTGGGGAGTACAGTGTGTCGGAGACCTCGTCCTGATAGGCACCGTCGAGGTCGTATGGGTCCACTCCTGTAATTGACCAGATGTATCCAAGAGAGCAACGAAGTCCCGAGCAGCTTGCTCTGTGGTCGACTGTCAGGAGTCTCAGTAACGGAAAATGCAGGGAACGCTAAGAGCACACGCACAGCTGTGGGCAGGTCATCAGAGTAGGAGAGGCCAGCGCCAACTGGCTGGTACAAGACGATGACCTTGGCACTCTTCATAACGGTGTACGCATTGAGTTACATGGCGCCGTTGGTGGTGCACGGACCTACACCATGAAAATGATGAGATGTCTGAAGGAAGTGAGAAGAAACCATACCTATTCCCACGAGGAGACCTATAGCGGATGGTTCTACCTATAATCCAGGACGGAGCTGACTGGCCCTGAGCGCAACGTCAGTTGTGTGCGCTCATATAAAAAGTCTTGAGGAGCCTACCTTCATTAATCCTAACCACCACATCATCGTCCTCGATGCTCATTTGGGTCTAGAAGAAGAGGAGCTTCGAGCGATAGTGTCGGTGTATTCCGTGTACGACTATACGCATGAACCCGGACGTGAGTGATCGAACACGCTATGGAGCGGATTTGTACGGACCAGGAGACCGAGGTGCAGAGCCCTCCCGTACGAGTTATGCGAATGAATGCATGCCAGCTCAGCGCTGTTCTGCATGGCCTGACTTCCGCCTGCTCGAGCGTCGCTTGGGGCTCCTTCGGACCGCTCAGCGCATGCGTAGAGCTGTCCGCGACAACATGGCGTTTGTTGGGCCATTGTACTCGGACAGACCCTTAACATGACCACGCTTAGACGCCAGTGCGAGAGCAGGGGCATCTTGTGCGATTCTCAAGACAGCAATCTGACGAGGAAGCACATATCAACGCGCCGGCAGCGCCGTGGGGGTCGCAGTCAAGTGAAAAGCCAAGGAGACCGACGTCACTTGCTTCCGGCGTCCATCTTGCTCGAACGCTGCTTGAACCCAAATCTGATCTACACGCACGATAAACATGCCGCGTAGAGAACTCAGAGTCGCCGAACTCGACATGGACGATGTAGTCGAGATCCTCGCGTTCGGGCTTGGAAAGTCGGACCCTCCCGAAACACCACCAGCCTGCGCCGAGTTGCTGCTCGGTCTCAACTTTCGGCAGAACCGTCTGATGAACCAAGACGGAGGGATGCATCCCGAGCATGGCTGGATATACAGCAGCATCATCCACTTTCTCTCGGCTGTGCGCCCCATGTCCGACATGCCGGCCTTCAGGCGAACGATGGAAACATGTCGGTGCAGGGAGTCGGCGTTTCTCGTCGAGCAAGCGCCAATGGAACTACACGGATACAGCAATGCGCCTGATAAATCTCTCGCCCGCTTCATAGACCTTGCTGCCAGTGATATAGCTCATGTGCTCGGGATGGCCCCGCTCCCAAGGCTGCACCGTGAGATTGGTACCCAGTACTATTGGCCGAGGACGCGCAACGATCTTTTAGTGGGGGATTCCAACAGAAGCTTCATTGCATTTACCTCCTGGTTCTATCTACCGGACCGGGTGCCTATGCAGGGGTTTGCTGGCCTCGTCCGCCAAGTCATCCAGATGTATCGCCCCTCCGTCCTCCTGGGCCTTCTGAAGTCGCCGGCTCTGCTGGGCTGGGTCCAGAAGTGCGGCTACATGGCATGCTCGCGTGCGAGTAATAGAACCCCGGGCGCTCATGTCCCAGTGACTCAACAGACATTGAAAAACACCGTCCAGCTCACAAAGGACACCGGAGATCTGTTGCAAACCCTCAACGACATTCTGTTTGAGGAAGAGATTGTCCTGTGGGCCACTAGTGACGGCCGTCACGAGACGCAGACATTCACTCGCGTGTGCGATCTCGCTACCGCTGCGGCGCATATCGCAGCAACAAAGGCACAAGAGCATGGTCTTTGCATTCCCTCGGAAGTCGACGACGCCGTGCACAGTGGTGTCAAGGGGTGGACTGCCTTTGCGGCGCGTTTGATGCACACCGACTCCTCTTCCATTCCCGAGCATATGACCACCACGATGCGCATGGACCTTGCAGACCTGCAGGACCGATGGGAAGACCCATACCAACGCCTCGTACACACTGGGTTTGGGCAACAGTGGTCTCATCGATGCTACGCACCAGAGTGTCTGCGCACGTACAAACAGGAGGGCCGAAGATTCCAATTCTGTGCTAGCTGCAAAGCGGCGGCTTACTGCAGCCGTGTCTGCCAGAAGAGGGCATGGAACCACAAGACTGCACCGCATCGCAGGGTGTGCAAGATTTCGAGGCAGGTCAAGGAAGCTCTTCATGAGTATCAGTATGACGGCGAGGAGACGCAGTGCGAGGCCATTCAAGAGCAAGTCAGTGAGGCGCGTGCCGAACTTGCGTGCGAGCGATTTAGTGCCCTCCGAGCTGCGAAGTTCGCCTACTTGCGTGAGTGACCACCACTCATCATGTTGTGATTCTCTCATCGTTATTCCCTGACCCAGGCAAGAGACTGGATGCGTTCGATGTCGACGTCGAGGATCCCTTTTCCGAGGCCCCGCGTAAGCAGAAGAAAGGTGTGGTTCATGTTGATCTCGACCAAAGATGATGATGTGAAATGTGCCAAGTCAGCACACTTGTCGGTGGAGTCAACTCTGGGAGATGATGGTGGTGTCAATAGCTCACGTACAGGGGAGTCCTCCCTGCCTGAAAGCACATCTACACTGTAATTTTCAATATGTACAGTAGCGTAAAGTGTAGATACCGTATGAGTATGCAGGCACTGATGACGTCGAGCGGGTTTCGCGGGGGCACCGAAATCGGCCCGCAGTTCCGCAGTTCCGCAGCAGCTTGTTACCACACGCTCTTCATCAGCATGCCGCTTTCCTTGAGCCTCAGCTGTGTCGCACCTCTGACGGCTTTAGAATGCTTCTGTACCTTTGGAACTTCCTCCTGTTGGTGACGGGCTCTGCGGCGCAACTGGGCGCTCAGACGCCTCTCGCTTGGACGCACGGCTCTGACAATGTCGCGACTCGTCTCGCGGCCGTTCAGGGCGACGAGTATGTACACATGGGGCATTCGGCCTTTCCCAAGCACAATGTACGGATCACGCGCGTGGAAGGCTTCTGCGATACCACAGTCGGGTACGTGAGCGCTCGTACGTCCTAAGAGGAGGTGTCGTGTTCACTCCGTTCGTCCGCATAGAGTCTATACAGGCTATGTGGATGTTGAAGCTCGGCACTTCTTCTTCTGGTTCTTTGAGAGTCGCAGGACACCAGACGAGGACGACGTCATTCTGTGGTTGAATGGAGGCATGTCTGCCCGCTGCACTCGTCGCTACTGGTCGTCTAACCACACATCACAGGTCCTGTGAGTCGTACGAGGATCCGACAATGTATAGCTCTCACATTCATCAGGGGGGTTCTTCGACGCTTGG
>LCTX01003414.1:0-11924 GCA_002233555.1 Limonomyces culmigenus | reverse complement strand
CCAAGCGTCGAAGAACCCCCCTGGTGAATGTGAGAGCTATACATTGTCGGATCCTCGTACGACTCACGGGACCTGTGATGTGTGGTTAGACGACCAGTAGCGACGAGTGCTGCGGGCAGACATGCCTCCATTCAACCACAGAATGACGTCGTCCTCGTCTGGTGTCCTGCGACTCTCAAAGAACCAGAAGAAGAAGTGCCGAGCTTCAACATCCACATAGCCTGTATAGACTCTATGCGGACGAACGGAGTGAACACGACACCTCCTCTTTGGACGTACGAGCGCTCACGTACCCGACTGTGGTATCGCAGAAGCCTTCCACGCGCGTGATCCGTACTTTGTGCTTGGGAAAGGCCGAATGCCCCATGTGTACATACTCGTCGCCCTGAACGGCCGCGAGACGAGTCGCGACATTGTCAGAGCCGTGCGTCCAAGCGAGAGGCGTCTGAGCGCCCAGTTGCGCCGCAGAGCCCGTCACCAACAGGAGGAAGTTCCAAAGGTACAGAAGCATTCTAAAGCCGTCAGAGGTGCGACACAGCTGAGGCTCAAGGAAAGCGGCATGCTGATGAAGAGCGTGTGGTAACAAACTGCTGCGGAACTGCGGAACTGCGGGCCGATTTCGGTGCCCCCGCGAAACCCGCTCGACGTCATCAGTGCCTGCATACTCATACGGTATCTACACTTTACGCTACTGCACATATTGAGAATTACAGTGTAGATGTGCTTTCAGGCAGGGAGGACTCCCCTGTACGTGAGCTATTGACACCACCATCATCTCCCAGAGTTGACTCCACCGACAAGTGTGCTGACTTGGCACATTTCACATCATCATCTTTGGTCGAGATCAACATGAACCGCACCTTTCTTCTGCTTACGTGGGGCCTCGGAAAAGGGATCCTCGACGTCGACATCGAACGCATCCAGTCTCTTGCCTGGGTCAGGGAATAACGATGAGAGAATCACAACATGATGAGTGGTGGTCACTCACGCAAGTAGGCGAACTTCGCAGCTCGGAGGGCACTAAATCGCTCGCACGCAAGTTCGGCACGCGCCTCACTGACTTGCTCTTGAATGGAAGAGGAGTCGGCGTGCATCAAACGCGCCGCAAAGGCAGTCCACCCCTTGACACCACTGTGCACGGCGTCGTCGACTTCCGAGAGAATGCGAAGACCATGCTCTTGTGCCTTTGTTGCTGCGATATGCGCCGCAGCGGTAGCGAGATCGCACACGCGAGTGAATGTCTGCGTCTCGTGACGGCCGTCACTAGTGGCCCACAGGACAATCTCTTCCTCAAGCAGAATGTGGTTGAGGGTTTGCAACAGATCTCCGGTGTTCTTTGTGAGCTGGACGGTGTTTTTCAATGTCTGTTGAGTCACTGGGACATGAGCGCCCGGGGTTCTATTACTCGCACGCGAGTATGCCATGTAGCCGCACTTCTGGACCCAGCCCAGCAGAGCCGGCGACTTCAGAAGGCCCAGGAGGATGGAGGGGCGATACATCTGGATGACTTGGCGGACGAGGCCAGCAAACCCCTGCATAGGCACCCGGTCCGGTAGATAGAACCAGGAGGTAAATGCAATGAAGCTTCTGTTGAAATCCCCCACTAAAAGATCGTTGCGCGTCCTCGGCCAATAGTACTGGGTACCAATCTCACGGTGCAGCCTTGGAAGCGGGGCCATCCCGAGCACATGAGCTATATCACTGGCAGCAAGTTCTATGAAGCGGGCGAGAGATTTATCAGGCGCATTGCTGTATCCGTGTAGTTCCATTGGCGCTTGCTCGACGAGACACGCCGACTCCCTGCACCGACATGTTTCCATCGTTCGCCTGAAGGCCGGCATGTCGGACATGGGGCGCACAGCCGAGAGAAAGTGGATGATGCTGCTGTATATCCAGCCATGCTCGGGATGCATCCCTCCGTTTTGGTTCATCAGACGGTTCTGCCGAAAGTTGAGACCGAGCAGCAACTCGGCGCAGGCTGGTGGTGTTTCGGGAGGGTCCGATTTTCAAAGCCCGAACGCGAGGATCTCGACTACATCGTCCATGTCGAGTTCGGCGACTCTGAATTCTCTACGCGGCATGTTTATCGTGCGTGTAGATCAGATTTGGGTTCAAGCAGCGTTCGAGCAAGATGGACGCCGGAAGCAAGTGACGTCGGTCTCCTTGGCTTTTCACTTGACTGCGACCTCGACGGCGCTGCCGGCGCGTTGATATGTGCTTCCTCGTCAGATTGCTGTCTTGAGAATCGCACAAGATGCCCCTGCTCTCGCACTGGCGTCTAAGCGTGGTTATGTTAAGGGTCTGTCCGAGTACAATGGCCCAACAAACGCCATGTTGTCGCGGACAGCTCTACGCATGCGCTGAGCGGTCCGAAGGAGCCCCAAGCGACGCTCGAGCAGGCGGAGGTCAGGCCATGCAGAACAGCGCTGATCTGGCATGTATCCATTCGCATGACTCGTACGGGAGGGCTCTGCACCTCGGTCTCCTGGTCCGTACAAATCCGCTCCATAGCGTGTTCGATCACTCACGTCCGGGTTCATGCGTATAGTCGTACACGGAATACACCGACACTATCGCTCGAAGCTCCTCTTCTTCGAGAGCCAAACGAGCATCGAGGACGATGATGTGGTGGTTAGGATGAATGAAGGTAGGCTCCTCAAGACCTTTTATATGAGCGCACACAACTGACGTTGCGCTCAGGGCCAGTCAGCTCCGTCCTGGATTATAGGTAGAACCATCCGCTATAGATCTTCTCGTGGGAATAGGTATGGTTTCTTCTCACTTCCTTCAGACATCTCCTCATTTTCATGGTGTAGGTCCGTGCACCACCAACGGCGCCATGTAACTCAATGCGTACACCGTTATGAAGAGTGCCAAGGTCATCGTCTTGTGCCAGCCAGTTGGCGCTGGCCTCTCCTATTCTGATGACCTGCCCACAGCTCTGCGTATGCTCTTAGCGTTCCCTGCATTTTCCGTCACTGAGACTCCTGACAGTCGACCACAGAGGAAGCTGCTCGGGACTTCGTTGCTCTCTTGGATACATCTGGTCTATTACATGAGTGGACCCATACGACCTCGACGGTGCCTACCAGGACGAGGTCTCCGACACCCTGTACTCCCCAGAGACTAAGTGACTTCCCCAATCGTCCAGCCCGCGACCCCACCATTCATCCCTCCAGAGCTATCACTGGATACCTCAACCTCATCTACACACAGCGTCTCCCCCAACCTTGACCGTCAACGCGGCATTCGCGCGCGCTGGCGACCGCCTCACGCTCGCCGCACCGCACCTCTGTGCACTCCCCGTCCACGGCGTGCATGTGCACGCAGGCGCGCATGACACAGCGACGTACTGGCTCACGTGCGAGCGCACAACGGGCCGGCTCGAGTCGAGCAGGCGGGAGGCCTTGACGGAGCAGAAGAAGTTACGGGAGTGGCTCGTGCGGAGTGAAGCGGTGGGATGGACGAGGACGTGGGTGGGGCTGAGGCCCGTGAGGGTCGAAGACGCAGGGCACATGATGGGTCTATCTTCGTTAGTCTGGCCTGCTCGGCAGCTGAGTAGCCTTCAATAGGTTCCGCACGACAAGTCCGAGAAGTACGCTCATTGGCTGGCGAACGAGCCTTGCTGATGACCGGGCGGATTAGACACGCTGGGTTAGGTAGCGTGTGATTATATACTACATATTTGCCTGTGCACACAGAGTCTAGAATGTCCGTATGGCCGAGGTTCGCAAAGTCGTCAAGCCCATCGACGTGTTTGGCGTTTGTGGTGACTCCTACGGTGCTTGTGTAAGGGACCAGAGCAACATAGGCTTACGGACAAAGCACATACCGGGAATTCTAGTGACTGGGGAAACTCGAGTGACGAGTGGTCCTCCGTCTTGGACGGCCACCACTGCCCCTCGACCGCTCCGGCCGACACTGACGCTGACACAGACGCAGACGAGCCCGCCGCCGAGCGCGACGCAAATACGAGCCCGCCGGCGCTGAGCACGCGCGTGCGCGCGGGGGTCGCGGGCTGCGCCGACGCGATCCCGCTGGTGTACGCGGTGCCGTCCGCGATGCGGAGCTGAATGAGCGCGGGGCCGAGGAAGGACAGGCAGCGGACGAGGAGCGCGAAGGGGTCGATGAGCGCCGAGTCCGCCTCGGCGAAGGGCAGGTACAGGACGCCGCAGAGCGTGTACAGCGCCGCGCTCTCGACGAAGATGCTGGAGAGCGACGTGTAGAGCCCCGAGGGCGGCATGCCCGACGCCGCGAGCGCGCGCCGGAAGAGGAGCAGCCGGCCCGCGATGAGCGCGGTCGCGGAGAGGTTGAGCAGGATCGAGAGGCACGTCTGGATCAGGTTGATCAGGATCGCGACGTCCGGGTTCAGCAGCTCCGTCTGCAGGCACACGAGCGAGTACGTCGCAGACGCGCCGAGCACGCCGAGCCACACCACCGCGGGGAAGAGCAGCACACAGTGGTTCTTGTCCCACACGATCCACGCGCGCCAGAGCTGTCGCCGCGCGTCAGCGCGGGCCATTGCCTGTGGTCGGAGCGAGCAAGCTGCCTCACCAGGAGGGCGTCCGCGAGGACCATCTGCAGGCCCTTGAAGACGTCGCGCGCCATCGCGGTGGGGTTGCACATGGTGAGCGCATCCAGCTGCTCGCTCGGCGGGAGCGTGAGCACGCCGCCCGCGAGCAGGAGCGAGTTGTAGAGCGCCGAGGACAGATACCAGCCCGTGGTGACCGCGATCATCGCGACGGTGAACGCGAGCGTGAGCGCGTGCGTGCGGTCGAGCCCGCGCTCGACGCGGCGGCGGTGGAACCGCCGGAGAATAATGATGCACATCATCACATACATGCCTGCGCTCGTTGGATTAGTGTTTTGACATGACATGCAAGGCACAGCGGAGCGCACCGTAGCACACGCTCGCGAGCAGTGACGTTGCATAGTCCGAGCGCAGGCGGACGGGCGAGTACACGTCCGGCAGGTTCGCTGGCGCCCAGCCCGCGTCCGTGTCGTTCGTGTCCATGGGGCAGGCAGCGCAGGTGCGGCGGCGGCGGTCGTTGGATAATATAAGGCGGCCAGCGGGGCCGGAGCCAGCGACTGATGAAAAGTGCTCATGCGGCCCGGGGTGGTGTTCCTGATCGCGGTTATATTTCTCCCTGGAAGCGTATGTTTCCGTGGAGCGCGTTGCGATAAGATATTTGCGGTCCGCAACCCGCAGCAGTGCAAGGAATGGCCAGAGCTAGGCGAGCGTGCATGGCTGAGGAACATGAAGGGGGAGAGGATGTTGGAGACCAGCATCGATCATCATTCTCACGCGAGTCCAGCTTTGTGGCATGCCCACATTCAAACGGATGCAGTTCAGATTACTTTGAATTCCAAATGCGAGCGTGGGCCGAATTGCGCAGGTGCCACCATCTGGTTCTAGACTGCACAATGAACCTTCTGCCAGCCCGTCCGTGTTGATACCTTCTCAAGCAGGCCAGAACATGCGTGTGCTGAGTTTACAGTGCATGGAAATTTGACAGGATCCGTGACTTGATGCGCGGCAATGCAAAAGAAAGGTGTGCATGGCCCTGCCACGGTCGAATGAATAGTTGTACATAAAGATACAGGCGCCCCTAGCACGCGACGCCGACTTGGATGCGTGGGCTCAGGGGGATGGGTGTCAGAGGAATGTCGTTCCCGTAGGCGAGCTCTTGCTGTGGATGACATGCATTAGGGATATACCACGCAGATAGGAGAAGGTGTCGTACCCTGCTGGAGATCTTACGCTCGTCGGGTCCTGGCTCCTTGTCAAGCCACAGCTCATGGCGGTCAGCGGCGGGTGCCAGTGTGTTGCGCGAGCCCGCGAACACAGGGACCTCCATACTCGGGGTGCTGGCTTCGACAACCGCACCAAACGCGGTGCCCTCCGCGATGCGGAGCTGGATAAGCGCGGGGCCAAGGAAACTGAGCCCGCGGAGGAGGAGCGCGAGCGGCCCACCAGCACGTGCATGCGCAAAGGGCAGGTAGAGCGCGCCGCAGAGCGTGTAGAGCGCCGCGCTCTTCACGAACACGGTCGTGAACGAACCGTAGAGACGCGCGGAGAGGCCTGCGCGCCGGAGCGCGCGCCGGTGGTGCAGGAGCCGCGCGGCGAGTAAGCCTGTCGCGAGCACGTTGAAGAACATCACGAGCGCGGTCTGCACGAGCACCAGCGTGAGCTGATTTGGGAGCGCTAGAAAGCCAAAGCCGGTGCAGACGAGCGAGGAGAAGACACTCGACACTGCGGAGGACGGTCAGGCTGTGGAGCATAAGAGATCTGAGCGGGGACAGACCGAGGACTGCGACGTAGGCTAGCAGAGGCGCGATGATTGCCACCCGGTGCTTGTCCCATACAATGAAAGTTCGCCAGAGCTGAAAAAGTGTGAGCTAACAGACCAATGGTCTCCGAGCTATACTCACCAGCAACCCATCTGCACCTAGGATCTGCAGGTTCTTGAACACCTCCCGTGCCATCGGTGCAGGCGTGCAGGTCCCGAGCGTGGCGGCCAGCTCATCCGCAGGTAGGTGCATGAGCCCGCCGCCCAGCAAAAGCGAGCCGTAGTACGCGGCGGTGACGTACCAGCCCGTCGTGACCGCGAGCATACCGATCGTGAACGCGACGATGTTGCGCTGCGGCACGCGGAGCCGGCCGACGCGCTGCCGGCGCCGCTGGATCTGCCGGAAGATCACGACGCATACGAGGAGGTACACGCCTGGTACCTGTCAGTGCCCGGGTACAGCAGGAGACCACGAGGCGCACCGTAGAAGATGCTTGCCATCAACGCCGCGGCGTACACCGCACGCAGGTTCGGGAGCGTGTACAGCGACTCAGGCGTCGCGTTTGCCATCAGGGTCATAGTAGGGGGAGAAGGTGCGCAAATGAGACCATGGCGCTGCCTGTGCGAGCTGGGAGCTTGTTTACTATCATGGGGAACTCAATTCGACATGACGAACAAGGGCGCGGCCCGCGGTTCCAGAGACCGAGTCTCCGACCGCAGACAAAGGGGATTCATCAGCGGAGCTGCGATCCGCCCTTCAGATCGGCTCCCGCGGGCGGCGGAGATCATAAAGTAGCCGGGTCTCTTCCGCGGGTGCCTTGCAGGCCACAAGTTGTGGAGACCATGGCGAGAGACTTGGATGCGAAGATCATGGTCCGTACGGCCGGCCACGTTTTTATGTGCTACCGTTCTAGTTCAAGTTCCATGCCCTCAGCTCTTCACTCGTGTCGATTTTGAGTGAAAAACGAGGGAATGAACACTAGTCAGATGCAGCAGCTGGAACATCCGTGCATGAAGGAGAAAGAGGAATAGGATGGGACACTCCGGCCCGGTCCGCCCGCCTGCTCTTCTGCTCTCCCGCTCACCATCGCGCCGTCCACAAGTTCAGCTCTGTTCCCCACGTGTATCACATCCTGCTCATTATCGATGTGGCACTCCTTCGCACCGGTCTTGCCAACGCGTCGTTACCGCTACACGCCGGCGCGAGTTCGCGCTCAACCTTACGCTCGTCACCCTCTGCGTCTGGCCCGCCTCGTCCCCGCTCATCCTCACGTCTGGCTTGCCATGAACTCGTCGCATTTGTACGTGTCACGTGGAAACTCAGCCTTCTCATGCGTCCCGCTACGAGCATATGCTTAGAAACCCTTACACGCCCCAGACCGCTCTTCCAGCCACTTGTGCGGTAACGATGCCTCGGTTCGTCGTCAAGGACTCGGATGGGGACTCTCAGACTTAGCAATGACCTGAGCACATTCTCATCGATCTCTTTGAATCTTCGGAGATGCTAAGTCACCTGTTCTCCAGGGGTTTTCGCGTTTCTCCTTGGCGAGCTCATACGCATTCGGCCCCGAGGCCTCACGAGAGTCAGCGAAACTGTGGACACGTCAAAAATTGCTGTTCTGACAGCCTTCTTAGGCAGGTTATCGAGGTCTTCTCAGCTCACATCTCGCTCACACACATACATCTACAGCCATGGGCGGCATTGCTGTACGAGCTATCGTCTCCGACAATGCGACGAACATCATCTCAAAGAGCGAGGATTAGCCAACTTCAGGTATAAGTACATACAAATCGGCCAGGTTGGCATCAGTCAAAATCCATCCTGCAAGATGTTTTCGCTCGCCCAAGTCACTCTCGCTCTCCCAGCCCTTGCTATCCACTCTGCAGCGCTGCAGATTCCATCGGCAGAGACGGGGCTGGCCGTTGACCATACGGTCCGTCTATCAGCGTTGATAAAGACGTGATCTTATAAGACTTCGGCCTCCCAGACTAAGACCACGTCTACCAAGACGACGTCTACCAAGACCACATCCACCAAGACGACGTCCACCAAGACGACGTCCACCAAGACGACGTCCACCAAGTCCACCACCACCAGCACTGCAACTACCTCAAGTACGAGCGCCTCACCGTCGCCGAGCCCATACTGGTGAGTGAACTTATGTTCGGCCTGCTATTTTTATTGACATACCTCCGTTCTGTAGTAGCATCGGGGGACCGTGCTGGGATGGCAGCAGTAAGTGCTGATCGGCATTGTCTGACGCGACCATGCTGAAAATAGCTGATCATAGTTGGTTCGGGCGCTTGTGATTGCCCTACTGGTACGCAGTGCACGTATGTGAGCGGGGGTCAGCATATATCTCGATGGACAACAATACAGACGGCTGACCATTTTGATGCGTCAAGGCCTCCCGGTTTGTCTTGGGCCGGGCCAAGGAGTGCCAGGATGGTACGTGCATTCTCAGCCTTGCACGGCGTTTCTGACATATTTGGCATCATTAGCGCTACCCTCTATGGCATGTGCGGCAGTATCCAGGCGGGTGAGTTGCAGCTGTTCTGTCAACCAGATATCCTCAGCTCACCTTGTTGCCTGGTAGCATGGACTGGTTGTCAAGGGTGCACAGCTGGCTTGACGTGCCAGTGGCTCAACCCATGTGAGCTCTGCACCTACGATCCGGTGGCAGCGGCGAACGACGCCCTGCAGACTTCACGCAATGTCTCGATTATCGAAACACGACGACGACCACGACGGCAGTCACGACCACTGCGACCACGACCACGCTGGCCTGAAAGTCCCTGGTGCGGCTTAGACAGCCAGGTGGGACAATCAGGGCTGGCGGGCGCCATGGAGGATGCGAAAGAGAGCGAGTGGGACAATCAGGGTGTCAACGAGTGGCAACGGGTGCGGGAGCGTGTAAACCCCATGATGAGTACGATGAACTCTGTGTATTATTGAGGCGTCTGCAACATAGGACTTCGGTTCTATCTTGGTGAATCAGCGAGACAATCCGTAGCATGAGGGAGGGAGGCAAAAGGGCATCAGTGTATGAAGGAGGAGGTAACGGCCCTCCGGCGCGGTCCTCCCGGCTGCTCTGCTCTCCTTCCCATGGCCACCATGCCCTGAAGCACCTCCGCACGCATCCCCGACTCCACTCCTACCCATGGACCATCTCCTACGTACGATCGACACAGCCCTCCTCCGCGCCGGCTTTCCCAAAGCATCACTGTCCCCTGCCCGCCGGCGCGAGTTCGCGCTCGACCTCGCGCTCGTCATCCTCCGCGTCCGGTCCGTCTCGCTCCCGCGTCTACAGTATCCTGATCCATATTCATACTTAATTGCTCTGTCAGATGCGCATGTCTCGTGGACAAAGTCCCGCCCCTGCGCGGACCGCTCACGTGTCTGCTCGAGCTCCTCCGCGAGGTCCGCCCATCCCGCCACCCGCGCCCGATCCCCACCTGACATAGTGTCCCAGGCCGATCCCTTGCCCAGCTGTATCCAGCACGTCCACGAGCCGCTGACAGGCCAATCCTTCCTCGTCCACCGCGCGATCCTGCCCTCCCCATCCAGCACATGGACGCGCTTTGTCGACACCCAGCGCCTTTGCCTCATCCCGCCCCCGCCGATCGTGCTCGTCCTGCTCGCCCAGATCGCAGGCGGCTCGCCAGAGCCCGCGGAGGTCTCTCTCGACCTCGGTAGTACACACGCGTCGTCCAGCCCCGAGGTGGCGCTGATCCCGCTCGCGGGCGTGCTGCTCGAGTACCCCGCGGCGTACGTCGTGCCGGCGCATGCGGACGCGTACCTTGCACACACGCCGCTGGACGTGTACGAATGTACACTCGACGGGTACGCGTGGCTCAAGTTCTCCGTCCCCACCGCGCTCGGCACACAAAGCATTCTCGAGCAACTGCAGGCCCGCTTTCGTCCGCTTATCGCGCAGCATACAGATCTTACGCAAGTATACACTTACCGCGCGACGACGCTCGCGCGCGTCGCGCTGTAGCTACTCGACGACGACGTTTACGATCTTGATGTCCTCGTACGGCTTGTCCGCCTTGCTCGTCTTCACGTTCTCGATCGCGTGCACGACCTCGAGGCCCGAGAGCGCGCGCCCGAAGATCGTGTGCTTGTTGTCGAGCCACGGCGTCGCCGTCGTCGTGATGAAGAACTGGCTGCCGTTCGTATTCGGCCCCGCGTTCGCCATGCTCAGCGTGTACGGCCTTATGCCCATCAGCCCCACGCGTCACCACACACAAAACAAAAAACGCACCGGTCGTGCCGCAGGTCCGGCGCAAACTCGTCCTCGAACTCGCGGCCCCATATGCTCTCGCCGCCGGTGCCGTCGCCGAGCGGGTCGCCCGTCTGGATCATGAACTTCGGGATCACGCGGTGGAAGAGCACGCCCTCGAAGTAGCCCGCGCGCGCGTGCGCGACGAAATTCTCGACCGCGCGCGGCGCGTGCTGCGGGAACAGCCGCACGTGGATGTCCCCGAACGTCGTGTGCAGCGTCGCGGCGTTCGCGAGCG
The DNA here is from genome assembly GCA_002233555.1 of Limonomyces culmigenus. NCBI lineage: Eukaryota > Fungi > Basidiomycota > Agaricomycetes > Corticiales > Corticiaceae > Limonomyces > Limonomyces culmigenus. Next base: position 1,110 of record LCTX01003414.1, on the reverse strand, counting down.
GCGAGGGCAGCGCCTTGGTCGGGCCAGAGGGCGCGGCGACGGCGCGCTCGTCGAGTGTCGGCCGCTCGTTGAAGATGTCGCGGTCTCCGGATTTTTCGTCTCTGGCGGCGCGTGTCAGGAGGGGGCAAGAGAAAGGATCGGGAGACACACTCGGGCTCGGAACGCGTGAACATGTAGAAGCGCTGGCGCTTGTAGCCCGTACAGATCAGCGTCGGGTCCCGGACCGCTTTTTCTGCCAGGAGCGGGTTGTCCGAGGCGGCCATCGCCTGTGTCGGCGTCAGGACTGGCAAGTAGTCGGGCGGCGAGAGACACATACCGCCGTGGTCCGGCCCTGCTTGGCGGGTGCGCCCTGGTACAGCGTGAGGTTCATCCAACGCACCGTCTCGTCCTTGCCGAGCAGCCTCGCCACGCGGTTCGACACCGTGTTCACCACTGCGCGCGTGCCCATCAGCATCCTTCCCGCCTCGCGGGGGTACGCCACGCACTCTTAATCCCGAGGAGCGTCGGATATATCACGAACGCGCCGCTCTCGTCCCAGACGGCGTTGATCCAGCGGCCGGGGATCCGTCCGTCCGGGCCGGGCAGCTCGAGCTCCTTCTCGGCCGCGAGCCGGCGGCCAAACTCCATGTCGTCGACGCGGTGCACGGCGGTCCCGGCCTGCTGCATCTCCTGCAGCGCCGCGAGCGACTCGTCGTACGCGCGCTGGAGCTTGCCCGAGAGTGTGCCGAACACGCGCAGCTGCCGGTCCGGGAGCGAGAACGTCACGAACGCGGAGTTGTCGGGCGAGAGCGTGATGCACGTCGGCACGGACTTGCTCTGCCACGCCTCAGCAGGAGGGGGAGGACGTGGGGGACAGACAGACCTTTTTGAACGCGTAGAGGTCCGTCGAGGACTTGAGCGCCCAGAGGCCTGGCACCTTCGGGAGGTCGAACGGCTCGCTCGGCGCCCAGTACTCGACCATCCCGCTCTCGTCCGCAGACACGACGAGGTCGAAGCGGTCGCTGTACTGCTGCCCCTCAGCCCGCGCTCTCAGCACAGAACCGGCGCACGCACGCTCATGAGGTGCACGGGCGCGCGGTGCATGGTAGCCAGCGTGTCGACGGGCGTGCC
>LCTX01003373.1:0-14954 GCA_002233555.1 Limonomyces culmigenus | reverse complement strand
CGACAAACTGCCGCCGCGCGTTGGTGTTGGTTAAATCTTCGTTGGGATGTAAAATAAGGACTGCGCGGTGGAGAGACCCTCTGAGACTTCAGCGTAGCCGCTTCGCCATGCGTTTGTGTTGATAAAATGGCATCAAAGAGAGGAAGAACAACCGAGGTCACATCTCAATCAGAGCTGTCACAATCGTCGTGACACGGGTCACGGTCAGCGGCCCGCGGCCCGCGGCCCGCCCTGGAGTCCTTCCTCATCATCATCCACGACCGCCACGGCCACCCCAAACCACAAGATGCGGCCAACATCGATGCACTGGCGCACATATGCGAGTTCAAGTTGCCAGCCTTCAGTGTCCTCGCGACCTTGCGACAAGAGAACAATAAGCTCAGAATAGAGAAGAACAATAGGACGAGCAAGGCCATTCTCTCGGCGGCCCTCTATATATCGAGCCTGTCTCCGTCGCATCTCCCAACGCCCTCTGCCTTGCACATTCCCTTAGCGCCGGTCGCCCATTCATCTCGCTGCCGCCGACCAAGCCACATCTTCGAACAGCAATGCTCGCTCACTTCGCCCTCGCCGTGTTTGCGGCTGCGTCCACTCCTCTCGCAAAGGCCCATATCGCAATGTTTCACCCATCCATGTGGGGTATCAACATCACCTCATCGACCGATCCCCACTTCGACTACGACAACCGCCCTGTTTCTCCTCTATTTAACATGAATTTCAAGCAGTGGTGGTTCCACAACCACCTGGACTTCCCGCCTCCGGAAGGCGAGTTCTTTGAGCTCCCTGCAGGTGGCAGCAACACCGCCGAGCTCGCCTGCACCAAGTCTGCTACATCGTTCTTCGATGTTGGTGCTGACGCCGGTGGAGACATTCGAGGCAAGAACGGCGCGTCTCTGAACGACCCATGTCCGGGCTCCCCCGCGTCCGAATGGCACACCGATGGCCTGAACGACGCCACTGGTTGTGCTCTTGCTATCACCTACCAGTCTGATGTGAACGCTGTGCAGCCTGAGGTGTGCCTCACATGCTTTTCCGTCGCCGGTCACCATACTCACGCATGCACGTTTTCTAGGACTTCACCGTCTTCAGTGTCAATCATACTTGCGTTTTCAACCGTTTCACAGACTTCCATGTCCCTGAGCGGATGCCGGCCTGCCCTCCTGGAGGTTGCATTTGCGCATGGTTTTGGGTCCATTCGCCTGACTCGGGTACGTTGCGTCTGCCTCTTAGCATAGACAGAGACTTACTCTCACTTGCAGGCGGCGAGCAGAACTACATGAACGGCTTCCGCTGCAATGTCACCGGCTCGTCATCGACAGTCCCTTTGGCTCAGCCTGAAGTGCCTCGTCGCTGTGGTCGGGATGTTGTCAAAGGCTCAATCGAAGCGAATGGGGACAGCTATGACAACCACGACCTGGTGGCTGGGAACTGCACGCACGGTGCCAAGCAACCGTTCTACTGGGACAACGACCGCAACGTGAGTGCTTCGTCTCTGTGGCTGCTACGCAATATCTGACAGGCACCCAGAACATGTTCGAGGGCCTCCACGCTCCGCCATTCTACAATGACCTATACAATTTTGCAAACGGCGCTCAGGAAGACATCTTCGCGGACTCTTACGACTTTCCCCTGCCTTCGCCCTCGGTGAACCAGACAGTTGTGCCTTCGTTCCTGCAGCATGGAGGAGGCAAGCTGTCGCAGAAGATTGCGCGGGGCAGTGACTTTGCAAGCAACGGAAAAGGTCAATCGGGTGGTTCGGGCGGCGGTGAGTCGACTTCCTCGGCGGGCAACGGGAGCGCGACGGCGGGCACCAGCACCGGAACGAGCACGACTGCGGCTTCGTCTACTTCGACTGCGGTCACCCAGACCAGTACGAGCACCACTGTGCAGACAATTCAGACAACGAGCACGACAATCGAAACCTCCATCTCCGTTGCGACGCTGGTGTCGACTGTGGTCGTCACGGTCACTGCCACTCCCTCGACCACGCCAGTTTCTTCGTCCGCGATCTCTACTGCCACATCGGATACCGAAGTCTCTTCATTGTCCTCGGCCCTCTCCGAGATTGTGATAGCCAGCTCCACTCAGACGCTCGCTTCGATCGCAACCCTTATTCCCGCCGCCGCGCTCCTCGAACACGTTGACGTTGCCAACGACGAGGCGCTAAAACTCTCCAACTTTGCTTTAGATGCACCCTCGGATTCTTCCTCTTCCAACGACGACTCCAGTGCTGATTTCAGCGCCCCCGCACAGGCTTGGTACGTCACTTCTTCGCATGCCACTTTGAGAGCCGTGATTTACTCCCCCCGCAGCCTCAACAAGCGCGGTATTGACAACAGCAAGCCGAAGCAGAAGAGACAGGTGCTCTTCTCATTCCATGCTACAAACTCATTCAAGCGGCGCAAGCTCACGGACGTGAACCGTCTGTGGAGCATGTGGTAGACGACATACTTACTATCTCTCTTGGGGCTGGGCGACCTTCCTACATCCTGTATCATATTGATGTACTTCTAATTTGTAAAACACATACGTTCTCATCGATCATGTTGTGTAGAGACACATCAGTTGCTGGTCGGGCGCATCGTAACCGGAAGCCGACCGGCGCCTTTCGCGGCTTGCCTCTTGCTTTCATGATGAACGTCCTGCGCAACGTCGGCTAGCCGCTGTAAACATATGTCGCTATGTGTCCCTGAGTGGGTCTGGGCTCGCGCTTTGTCGCATGCGCGAATTCAATGATGTGCTGCTCTTGCATCGGACGAACCGATCAATTGATCTCGACTGCCACTACCGGGACTCCGAGCCTACTCTCCGCAGATCCAAACAGCAACGGAGCGTCGATCCTTGATCTACATCTGAATGATGGCCATGAGCCGGTCGGTTATGTGATAGGGAATCAGGTGTGGTCGGCAGCGACGAGCTGGACTCCCTCCTCCTCTTCCTTCTGCTCTTCGTCTTTTGAGGTTGCCTTTCCCCCCTTGCCTTCATCTTTCGCGTCGCCTCTTCCTTGCTTTACATTATTCTCCGCTTGGCCTCGCCTCCAGTGGTCCCTTTTCTTTAGACATCATGAGTGCACCGCAGGATCCGGTCAACTTCGCCGTACAGAGCGGGTTTGGGTTCACGTTGATTGGTGAGTTCTACGCATATGAACGTATACGGCATTGGCTGACACATCCCACAGTTGTGTTTATCATGTTGATATTATTTGGCACGGTTCTCACGCAGGCGTACACCTTCTTCGTCAACTATCCGCACGACAAAGCGTGGATGAAAGTGAGGCTGCTGTCCTCCCAGTCATCCACTGAGACCTCATGACATTCTAGGTGTATGTCGCCGTTATGATTTTGATTGACCTCGTCAGCAGCGTTGCTGCTTGCTCCTGGTCAGTTGATTCGCTCTCCATCTGGTTTAAGGAGACTGAACGTTATCAGGGAGTTTCTTCTTCTCGTTGAGAACTGGGTAAGAGCACCCTCCATGCATCTCTCTTAACCTTCCTCACATGAGATCCAGGGCGTCAAGGGAGCGTTCGCCAACTCCTTTTGGTGTGAGTGACAGTCAGTACGAGAGACTGTGAACGATGACTAACCTAATCATATCAGTACTTGCATTGAGTGAGTTTATGCCAACTCTGGGCTCTATACTACGTCTAACCACGATCTACCACTCCAGACCCGCTGTTCTGCGTGCGTGATCCTCCTATATCAGCTAGTGTTAAGACTGACGTGTCTGTGGTAGGGTCTGACCGGCGGCATGGTCCACTTGTTCTTCGCCTGGAGAGTCTACATTCTGACGTCTTCGAAAATTCTCGCGGGACTGATCACATTCTGCGGTGTTGTGGCTGCTCGTGAGTCATGGCAGACTGGAGGTTTAGTGATGATGGCTAACTTGCCACAGTGACCGCTCTGGGTGTATCTATATTCTTCACCCTTTTGGACCCTCCTACTGCCATGCAGTCGCTCAAGCCTCTGGCCATTATTTGGCTCCTGTCCAGCGTTCTTGGTGACGTCGCCATCACGTTGTCATTGACCTACCAATTCCAGAAGGTCAGTTGGACGTCGCTCACGCAGTTGAGTCAGTCTGATATCCGAGCAGGTCAAGCTGGAGACGAGCAGGTTGAACAGAGAAGAGGCTCGCCGCCTCAATCACCTCTTGAACCGCATCTTGCGATGTACGTGTCTCCTTCTATATGAAATTGTCTCGACGCTGACCTTCGATATAGCGACCGTCCAGAATGGTAAGAAGCACTTACTCGAGCATTTTCAAGCAGGATCGCTGACTCACGTTAGGCTTGATCACCTCGTTGGTGGCTCTGATGGACCTGCTGCTCTTCCTTCTCAACAGCGGGTCGCCCACGCACACCGTTGCCTTCCTCATTCCAAAGCTCTATACGATGACTGTGCTGTCATCGCTGAATGCTCGTCCGGTGTCTCACGAAGGGAGTAGCGAAACTGTGACAGAGAAGGGAACTCAGTTCAGCCTAGCTAAGGTAAATGGATTGACTTCTTCCTTGCACATTTATTAGATCGCTGATCTTGTGATATAGCCAGGGAATTTGTCGATGAACACGCTGGCCTATAATGCTAGTTCCAGCCACAATCCCGATGTGGAGGCAGTTCGTGTGATTTACCCCCTCGCTTGACCTTGGACTGATCGCTTCTCAATTAGTACCAGAACAACAAGATGCTCTCGCCCGATATGGATCAATACAGGTCCGGTGTGTTCACGCCGCCGCGTGGATATACGCCCGATGTCACCGTCTCTCGCCCGGACGCGTTCCTTACTGCACCATCGGCTCGCCGTTGGTCGCGAGAGACAGATCGTACGATGGTACGCGCGAACACTCCGGACGCTGGATCTATGAGGATGCGGCCCACTGCGGATCCATCGAGAGCTCGCCCAGGACTGGAACACACGCGCTCGAGATCGGGTACACGCACGCCCGAGCCCATGACGCCCCCTACTGGTCCCATCCCTCCGCCCCCACCTCCCGTCAAGCAATGGGCGGCACCTCTTGATGCATCGGAAGTCCCCTTCGACCATGTTGCCAGTCCACCAATCCGGACGGTTGGGCGCCCTGTCTTCCATCAACAGTCGTCGGAGGTCGAGACGCCCGTCGCGATCCCGCAGGAGCAGCGACAGGAGAGGAGCCGCAGCCGGAGTCGTCCTCGTCCCCAAGGCGTCGCGGCGCCCGTAGCAGTCCCTCGTCCAGGAGCGTTCTAGGCTTCGTCACCCCAGATTATGCGGACTTCTTCGTTGCATCTAATCCATCCGCCGTTCGTACTCAACGCACTTCCTATCATTCAACTTTCTGCATCATTCGTTCATTCTGTAGAGTACCACTTGATACCCTTGAGACAGTCTTTGCCGCTAGGCGGTGATCTGTAGTCCCTATCCAACGCACTTTTGCGCTGGTATCTGATCGCACTCTAATCGTGAACAAAGCAACATGTTCGAAGCATATGCACATATGAGAGCCGACGATGCATGTGGTATTTAGTACACGTAGCCGAGAAGCTTGCCACCAACGTTCTTGCGGCGAGCCTCCTCGTGGTCAAGGATACCCGAGGAGGTGGTCTGCAAGTGGAGTGAGTCTTTGACGTCAGTGAGTGTCCAGGTGCAGACTTACGAGGATGATGATGCCGAACCCACGAGCCGGGAGCAGCAAGTTAACCCACGGCTCGATGTCGCGGGCAGCCACGTTGTAGCGCGGGCTGATGACACCCGTCTTGTTGAGACGACCGTTCAGCTGAACAACGACCTTGCCGGCGCGGTGGTCGTCGACAATCTCGAACTCGCCGATGTAGCCTGCGGGCAGTAGTGTCAGCATCATGAAGCCATGCTAGTTGCCCGGGAGAAAAAAGGAATGTCGTTTTCTTTGTGAACCTAGGCCACGTGAAAGTCATGAAGATCATGGCTTCGGCTGTTTGTGAAAACGGTCGATTTTTCGAAGCGTTAAAACGAGGAACGGGTAGAGGTAGAGTCCACGTCGATCGTAGTTATCACTTCGAGAGAGAGAGAGAGCAAGAAAGCCAGGGGACGCATCGGAATGATGGGGAGGCATAGCAGAAGAAGACTGCTCACCGTGACGCTGCATAACGGAGAGGAACTTGACGATGACCTTCGACGAGGGGCGGATCAGCACCTGGCGCTTGCCGCGGCGCTCGGCATTGACGATGTTGTTCAAGCAGTCGTTCTATCAGGCCGATCAGTACCACCGAACAAAGTGCACGAGATAACCACGACTGAAGCACGCACGAGGACGGAGGCGCGGACCATTTTGTGAGGAGGAAAGGCCGAGAGAGGTCGACGGAGGCTGAGAGGAGAGTAAGCAACCTTGGCTCAATCCGAGTGTCGCGCTACGGAGAGCTACGAGTCAAGACGAGCTACAAGGCGCACCCGACGCGAACGTCGGGATCACAGTGCGAGAGGATTCCAGAAATGTGGATACATCGCAAGTGTCGCCAAGAGTGTATAGATCTCGAGCTCCCCGTAGAACGAATAGAGCAACGTTTATGCACCTTTTGGCGGCGGCGGAGGTGGAGGGCGGGAGGCTGGGATCGAAGTCAAAGTCCGGATTGCCGACTCGAGGTCGCTGTACAGCCGTCCGTGACTTGAGCTTATGTAATAGCGGACTTGGTGAATCCTTCCCTTCCGACCTCGCCAATCTCGACCTCGCCGCCGTCAACGATCTCAAAATGGTGTGATACTGCACGCGCCTCTCCACGTTGGAGCTGCTGTTCTGAGCTTGAGCTCTTCAGGGCCGCGTTCGCACGAAGACCACCAAGCGCGCCTCGCGTGTGCTCATTGAGAAGTAGTGAGTTCGGTCTCAAGGCCTATACCTCTTGCCGGGGGTGGAGGCTGATTCGATATATGTCAGCTACCCCCGCCTCACCCTCGACTTCCACACCAACAAGCGTATCATCGATGAGGTCGTGCGTACTATTTCTCTTCCCTCAACACCGGTGGTACTTGCGTGCTGAAGCACTTGTGATGGGTAGGCTGTTGTTCCCTCAAAACGCCTCCGCAACAAGATCGCTGGCTTCACCACCCACTTGATGAAGCGTATCTCCCGCGGTCCGGTCCGCGGCATCTCCTTCAAGCTCCAGGAGGAGGAGCGCGAGCGCAAGGACCAGTACGTCCCCGAGGTCTCCGCCCTCGACCCTCAGGGCCAGCCCCTCGAGATCGACCCGGACACCAAGGCACGTGGCATACTCTCATCTCAGTAGAGCATGCACTAATCCGGCCGCGTCTGTCTACAGGAGATGCTTACGGCCCTCAACTTCGACTCGATCCCCGTCCAGATCGTCGTCCCGACCATTGCCCTTCCGGAGCGTGCCAACCGCCCGCCTCGCCGCAACGTCCCTGGCGCTGCTCGGTGAAGAGCTCGTGGTACTTTCATGCCGCATCGTGTCCATGTATGAACCATGCATACTCTTGTCTCCTTGCGCTTTCGACAATGCACACATATCGAGAAACCCGACTGTACATATACTGCTGCAAGTGTGAGTTCAAATATTCAAGTTGGAATTCGGACGGTGAAAAAGTTGAGAGCACAAGCGTGCTGCAGACGCTTCGGTCACTTGCATCTGAACCACCATGTCGTTGTCTGTCTCGGCATGCGAACCGCACCCTACTGTCTTCATCAGGCATCTACTGGAACTGAAATGCTCATATCTTATGACCGCTTGATCATGAAGCTGGCAAAGCAACGTCATACCTTCGTTCGAGCCGCGTGAGATCGAGGCAGAAGGTCTGGATTGCGTATCGAGCACGTCCTTTCTCCCACCGCCATGACTTCCTACCAAACGGGGCGCATGCCTCACAGGCTCCTGGGGTCGAGTGGACTCCGGGTACCCTTATTCTCCCTCGGTGGATGTCAGTACGCTTCACAGCCCTTCGATTTGGTGCTTCAACATTGCGTCTAGGGCTCACCATCGGCGGAACGGTGAAGGAGGATGCGGTTAAAGTAAGTAATCTCTGTTCCTCTACTAGCATTGCTGACAGGCAACAGAACCTCATCAAATCCGCATGGGACCATGGAATCAACATGATCGACACGGCCGAATGTTACGATAATGGGCAGAGTGAACTCGAGATGTGAGTGCTGCGTGGTTTGCCATGGATTTATCTCCAGCTTGGCTCTCCACAGCGGTCGAGTGGTCCGAGAGCTGGGCATAGCTCGCTCTGAGCTCGTCATCACGACTAAGATATTCTTCGGTTTCAAGAGTGGACCAAATGAGACTGGCCTGTCTCGTAAGCAGTGAGTCGTTGGCCCGGTACCTTTGAGTACCCCTGCTGAACATATGTTCCAGCGTGATTGAGGGGACACGAGCCTCTCTCGATCGACTTGGGCTTGATTACGTTGACATCATCTTTGCCCACTGCCCCGATGTGACCGTACCTATGGAAGAGGTTGTGCGCGCCTTCAACTGGGTGATCCAGAAGGGGTGGGCTCTCTACTGGGCCACGTCCGAGTAGGTTTATGGTCGCTATCTAACCAACGGCGTCTGACCTCTGCCTCTGAACAGATGGTCTGCTCGAGAGATCGAAGAAGCGTACCGTCAGTGATTTGCTTGTACGTATGAGAATCGTCGCTGCAATGTGTCGCAGATGTCGCCGACAAGCTGGGACTGATCCCACCTATTGCGGAGCAGTGCCAGCACAAGTAAGGCATTGGTTCTGGGTCCCCGATTCTTAGTCACTGACGAGTCCCTCCTTCAGCATGTTTCATCGTGAGAGGCCAGAAAAGGAATACGCGTGAGTGACTCCTCGCTGGCATTGCATGGCTGCCTCATCACACGACTAGGCCTCTATACGGCAAGTACTCTATCGGTACTACAGTATGGAGTCCCCTCGCTGGTGGCCTACTCTCAGGAAAGGTATGTGCTACTTTTGCAGAGCCTCGTGTATCGACCGACGGCAGATCAGTACAACAACGGGATACCTGCTGGATCACGTCTCGACACCCATAAGACGATGCTTGCCCATATTGTCTCCGGCCTCGACACTGACCAAGGCCGTAACAAGATCGAAAAGGTCAGGAAGCTCGCTCATATCGCCGAGACTGGTGCGTGCCAATGCAGGAAGTTGGAAGCAAAAGCGTGACATTCAAGCCCATTGCAGAGCTACAGTGCTCGGTAGCACAGCTTGCTCTTGCATGGCTTGCGGTCAATCCAAACACGAGCTCGGTCATCATCGGAGCCTCGACGGTAGCTCAGCTGGAAGAAAACCTGGGAGCTCTCGATGTTCTACCCAAGCTCACGCCTGCAATCCTGGCCAGGCTGGAGGATATATTGCAAAACAAGCCTTCGGGACCCGTACGTAGCTCTGTAGCCCTCAGGTCCCATGGTCGCGCACTGAAGTGGTGTACAGAGTACATATGGAAGGCCGCCGCTCGATCCGCAGGGTCGAAGCATTTGGTGAGCATGTCTCGCGCGGACCCGAGCGTACGTTCTCCTACTTTGCACCACGACTGTTGTGCACCACTTTGCGTACGGCTTGCGTTTACATAGGATCCACTGGCTATCATATGTCGTTCTTGCGTGCTTCGTGATCTGTGATCCGCCGACCCCTTTAGCCGAGCTTTCGCGGAGCATGTGCAGTGGTCGGCAAGCCGGAACACGCAGCCATAAGTAGCCCGGGTCCTGTTGTCCTTCGTCCATCACCACCATGAGCCAGCTCATCCGAAGGAGGGCTCCCATGCTCGAGGAGACTGGGGAATCGATGGAGCCAGCCGAGCTGCGTCTCCCTGAGAGAACATCTCTTGTGTTGATGCTGCTCTGCAACCTCCTACTACAGGTATGCCACACGCTTCCCTCTCTTGAGTTCATCGAAACTAACGTGCAGCCCAAGATCTCTTTCTTCATTATCGTTTCTTCATCCAATGTTTACGCCCAGGAGCTGGGTGGAGACTCCACATTCTCCGGCGTGGTCATCGGTATTCCGACCGTTTTCGCCGGCCTCATCCTCATCCCGATGATGAAATACGACCGTGGTGGATATTCGCGTCCCCTTCACTTCATCTGTGCGATGGCCATCCTCGGACACGTCCTATACGGCCTCGCATATCGTGCCAACTGGCTCTACCTGATCCTGCTTGGACGCATCGTCAATGGATTCGCGTTCACCGGCTTCCTCTACACCAAGCGGTACTGCACAGACCCTCGTTTTGTAGGAATCCGGCGGCGTACAACACTCGCTAGCTTTCTTGTCCTGGGCCAAGGTCTGGGCATGAGTGCAGGACCGTTCTTGGGTGGCCTCCTGTTCAAGGTTGGTTTCGGCAATCGTATCTTCAACGGGTTTACGAGGTGAGTCCAGCTGTGTTGTCGGGCCCGTGCCTTTATTGATCATTTTTTCAGTCCGGCGTGGATGATGGCATGTGTATGGGCCGTCTTCTGGTTCTGCAGTACCCGATGGTTCAAGGATCCAGTTGACAGCCAACTGGCTACGGAATTAAGGCCTCAGACTCAGACCATCACGGTCACTGTCAGCACTGGCGCTGTGCCTTCTCCTCCGGTTCAGGAGGAGCATCAGCGGATGAGCTTGCCGCAGTGGGGCGTATCGTTCACCATGTGTTGGTTTGCGATGACGTGTTTCTTCATCCTCGGCGCATGGGAAGGTGAGAGCACTACCCGCGTCAATTTTTCATGACACTAACATGCAAATAAAGCAAACCTGCCAGTCTTTGGCGCACCAGGCGATGGCCCGTTCAACTGGTCTCCTACCTCTGCTGGCAACTTCATTGGTCTCGGCGGCGTCACAGCCCTCCCATTCTTGATTGCGAACGTGTTCCTCGCACCTCGCGTTCAAGACAGGAAGATCCTTGCCCTCGGCTCTGGTATTGGAGCTGCAGGCTTGGTCGTATTCGCAGCCCTCCTCGGCGCACGCAGACATTCGATGGATGACTCAATCTCGTACGGCAGTCTTTTTGCGTGCTGGTGGGCGATTGCTCTTGGTTTCAACATTGCGAGCACGGTTACGGTCAGTTTGCTCAGTAAGCAGCTTCCGCCAAAGTGGTCCTCGTGGACGTCGTTGGCAATACAGTACTCCAATTACACTGGTCGTGTCACTGGCGCGGTTTGGGGTAAGTTACAGATAGCTTTATCCTCCCGCCTTCATGCTAACTACTTGCAGGCGGTTCGGGCGTCAAGGTCGGCATGCTGAACTATGTCGGTCTTGAGCTCGGTATTGTGGGCTTCGGAGCACTTTGCTTTGTCGGGTTATGGCGCGACCTCAAGGCGAAGAAGGGATAGAATCTCATCGGTGATGTGTCTTGGGGTACACTATAGTTTCGACAGGTGCATGATGTATGGGCTGCTTATTCGGAAGAAGTGACAGACGAGTGATGAAACTCTTACTGAGGTCCTTCTCACGCCTTCTCTTCCTCTCCTATCATTGTAGCAATGACATAATTGCGACACCCATAAATACTCGCTATTATACGGCGGTGGACACGCGCTTTTGCAGCCTCGACGCCCGTCTTCCTCTCCCCCAACTATGCCTACCGAGCGCGATGGTCATGTTGACGTAGCCAATGAGACCACGGCCTTGCTCAATGCGAGCCCACCGCGCTCGCGGCGCTCGAGCGCCTCGAGTCGGAAACGTGAACCGACACCATTGCCAAAGCTGCAAATAGGTATCGTTATGCTGTTCCAGCTGGCGGAGCCCATGACGTCCCACTGCATTTATGTGCGTCCTGCCTCCCGTCTCTCCACCGCAGGCGCCAACTTATTTTGGTGCCATTCCATTTAGCCATTTATCAACCAGGTTTGCGGTCATATTGTTTCCGTCTACTCCTTTTCTAACAAATAATTCATCTCAGCTCGTTTCAGAGTTAGGCATAACGCACGGAGATCCTTCCAAAGTCGGCTATTATGCTGGTCTTATACAATCACTCTTCTTCGCGGCTGAAGCATGCACCGTGCTGGTTTGGGCACGTCTCTCCGACCGTATAGGTAGGAAACCTGTGCTCCTTATAGGCTTGTCAGGTTTGTGTCTTCAATCTATTTTCTCTCTGGACACTGCTAACTCGGAGCCAAGGATTGTGCATCTCCATGATCCTGTTTGGGCTTGCGAGGACATTCTGGACGCTTGTGATTACTCGGGCTCTCGCTGGGATGCTCAACGGCAACATTGGTGTTATCAAGGTACGTCTTCACTTCGACCTGTGTTTGGCGGTTGTCTCATGTCGCAATCAGAGCATGGTCGGAGGTAGCGTATTCACCTCTTCTCGTGCTTGGTCATTGGTCTTACGTGCCGCTCAGAGCTTACCGACTCTACAAACATGGCTCAAGCGTTTAGCATAATGCCCGTGGTGAGTGCAGCGACTGTAAATCCGCTTTAGCATCAATGCTTATGTCTTCATGAGGTTTGGGCCACTGGCGTCACTGTCGCGTAAGTCATCGAGTTGCACCTTTAAGCTAAGTTTGCCGAACAACCTGCAGACCGCTTATGGGTGGAACATTGTCACGCCCCTACGAGACATTTCCGCGTGTCTTTGGCGGCGAATTCTGGCACCGCTATCCATACTTCCTTCCCTGCTTCGTGTCAGCCTGCTTTTCTGCGGTTTCTTTTGTCATCGCGCTTGTCTTCCTAAAGGAGGTACGTTCAGTCCCAACATTGTTCCGGGAGTGAGCTGATATTCGGCCCAGACAGTTCATAAGCAAGCTAAACACCACGAGCAATCTACGGTTGAAGCACAGACAGAAGCATCCACTAGCCAGGATAACACTGTTAGGGGTGATCAACCAGGGGGTCAGCCAACTGATCTCGCGGCCGGAAAGAGGCGTGACCCATCACCTACGAGCGGAGAGACCCTCATAGAGTCTGAGAAAAAGGTCATTCCTTTCCGGGATCTCATGACTCGGCCTATCATTTTGTCTATCGCTAACTATGGGGCGCTCGCCGTCCTCGACATCGCGTTTGGGGCGCTCCAGCCACTCTTCTTCTCGACACCCATCAGGCATGGTGGTCTTGGATTCTCGCCGGCCCGTATAGGTCTTGTGCTTGGCCTCTTTGGTTTGCTCAACGGTGTCTTCCAAGGATTATGTTTTGCGAGGATCGTGGGGCGAGCCGGCGTGCGTCGCACCTTCATGTGTAGCATGGGCTGCTTCATAGTGGTGTTCGCCCTGTTTCCGGTCATCAACAGCTTGGCTCGCTCTTCTGGCGTGGGGACACTAGTCTGGGCGGCTATCGTTCTCCAGCTTTGCTTCTGGTGCCTTATGGACATGTCGTACGGTTCGTCCGGCCTTACTCGCATCCATCTTTCTCTCTGCTCATCTCCCATCTGTAGGGTGTGTTTTTATGTACATCACCTCGGCATCTCCCACAAAGCGCTCGCTTGGATCTGTAAACGGCATGGCGCAACTCACTGGTGGGTTATTCATCTTACTTGCGGAGAACACCGTGTCTGACTAGCACTAAACTCATAGCCTCCATCGTCCGTACGGTCGGACCAGCTGGGTCAACTTCCCTGTTCGCGGCATCACATCGGTACAATCTACTCGGCGGTTGCCTCGTATACGCTGTCTTTGTCGTGCTTGCGGCTCTAGCAGTTGCTTTGGCATCTAGACTGCCAGAAGATGCATGGGAGATGGACGAGGATGACGACGCTATGTAGGATAGAGTATAGAGTGATTGTGGTATTCGGTACTTGTGGTATACATTTGAGTAACTATCGGCAGCCTAGTGGCTAGTGTAAAGTCCACGCGTGCAAGAGAACTAAGACAAACATGCTACGAGTACAGGTGACTACTTCATGTCCAATGGTTGAGTATTGTCAAACTCTGGAGCTGAGAGGTTCGTTCGTGAGCTCGTGGGCGAGTATGTCGTCACCAGGTGCCGTCGAGGTCATCGGATATGATGCATCCCCAGGGGTGCCGCCAGTCTTCATCATGGCCTGGCGGCGCTTGCGGCGATCATAGATCACCGAAGCTTTGACCGCCTGCCGCTTGACGTCGATGTACCGGCCAGCGCCGATGGTGATGAGGATTGTGACGCCGATGACGAGGTACTGCACGATCTTGGTGTGGTTGTTGTTTTCTGATGGACCTTAAGCGACTCGCCGGCAGAATTGGACGACGCTAGACTCACCGTTGTCGTCGGAGCGCGCGAGGGCGTAGCCAAGGTAAAGTGTTGCAAACTGTTTTGGTAGAGACAGGACCGCTGCGATTATGTAGATCCACACGCTCATTCCACAGACCGAGAACACGGTGGTAGTAACTAAGACTGGATTAGGACATTGTCTGGCCGGGTGCTCGAGCCTGCTCACCATGTCCGGGTATTGTGCTGTAACGCACAATGATGGCGATGAGCAACCCACCCTCACGTACGACACGGGCAAGGCAGGCATATCGAATGTTCTTGTCTTCAACCTTTCGGCCCCGCGCACTGCAGAAATACCGGAAGACGCTGACCTCTGGCTTAGTAGATGTCCTTGCGGGTCCCGAAGGACGAGTGACTTACAAGAAGTTGATAAGTTCACCGACGAGAGTTCCTGCGGCTGCGATGGCGAACCCGACTCCGAGTCCCCATGTGAGGCCAACGAGCACAATGACAATCTCCTGACCGAACAGCTGGGGAAGGATCCATATCAGCTAGGTGCCTACAATAGGAGACCAACTGTGCATACCGGTGGGAAGGACATGACGGTCATGACGGCTATGGGTATCAGCCATCCTCCAGGACGACTGCAAGCATCGTTGTCAGTATCGGTTTGCTGCTGACGGCCAAGGGCACGCTCACTCGTGCATCCACCGAGCAACTGGCATGAGCTTGTTCACGAGCTATTTATGGTCAGGTTCGTGCTTCCTTCTTCGGTCAGAGTTGAATGCACCTGATCGTGGTATTCGTACATCACAATGACCAACGCAACTATCACAGCTATCGCTAGCCATCGCGCTGGTTGTGGGTCAGCACATGAACAAACAGGCGAACAGTGACATGGACGCACCCCAGTT
>LCTX01003337.1:0-25071 GCA_002233555.1 Limonomyces culmigenus | reverse complement strand
GGTTTGAGGCCCACCGTGGTCGATGGCAGGAGGACTCAAATCGGGATTCAGTTCAGACGGCTATTACATTCAGAGGGCTATTAGGATTCAGATGGCTATTACAGTCGAGAACGTCTCCCTCGCACCGGCTGCTTGGTAAGTGCGTCAGCAGTCCGAGCTCGGCGCCTTCCTCAGGCTTCAGCATCCTCCCAGACAGCGACACAGGCGAGCGAATCGCAAGCGATGCCTCGAATGGAGATCTGCTCATGTTGGACGTTTAGAGAACACGAGCTAAGACCGTACACACCGCTCTTTCTCGAGCCTCGAGTCAGTGAGATCTACCTGAGCCGGGCGTGGTTCTATGGTAGTAACCGCCCGAGCCGGGAGGCGAACCGTGCTTGGTGGTAAAAGTGCTGTCATTCTCATTGTATACTGTAGAGTCGACGACCACCGCGTTTGAGTGATGCACGCAAGGCAGGCCCTTGCATGAGCGAAAAGCAGACCCGAGACACAAGGAGGAGGCAGAACAAGAAGCGCCGATCAACAAAGCGCTGCGCGCCTCCCACGTGGTCGCGCAACCCGCTTTGCTCCTCGCGTCCGGCGCCGTGCGGGCCGATCCCCGTCCCTTCTCTCTTCGCGATGACCGCGCCGGGGCTGTCGCCGCTCGTCGCGCCGCGGATGCGGTCCGCATGGTCCGGCGAGTCGGACGACCAGCGTACGCCCGTCGCCGGCCCGTCGCGCCTCGAGCCTTCGCGAGTGGCGTGGTACACGCCCACCCACGACGACGAGCACGCAACCCCACGCCTCGGATACGCCGAGCCGGAGACGGCCGGGGAGCGCCTCCGCGCGGTGCTCGCACGTGCGCGCACGCTGAGCGCCGAGCCGGTAGTGCCGGTGCCGATGGCGGCGCGCGCGCCGGTGCCGGCGTCGCCCGGGATGCACGGCGCGTACGACTCGGACTTTGACGCGCCGTCGACGGAGGTCGCGGGCCCGTCGCTCGCGCAGGAGAGCCTCAAGCAGCTCTTCGCCCATGCGAACTTGACGCCCGCCACCGCCCGCCCGCGCCGCGCGCGCAGTGGGAGCGTCGAGGAGAGCCCGCTGCCGCGCCGGGACAAGGGCAAGGCGAAGCGGAAGAGCCTCAGCGATGACGAGCTCCAGAGTGGCTATCCTTTCTTTCCACCGTGGTAAGATGATCTCTGACGCCCGCCACAGAGTTGGTGGATCTGGAGACGATGCCCTCGCCCGCGTCCACGTTCAACAAGCTGCGGGAGCGTCTCGAATCCTCCTCCGCGTCCCGGTCCGCCCCCGCGGAGCAGCACCACTCGGGCGGCGAATCGGACATGTCCCTCGACTCGGACGCCGAGACCGTAGACCTGCTACTCTCCGAGCCCGACTCGCCTCTCCGGCCCTCGCACGACCTGGACGACGACCCGCCATACGAGGAACCCGACTCGGTCCGCCCGTTCCCCTCCAACGCCTCGCTCGCCTTCCCTTCCAACGCCTCGCTTGCGCTCCCGCACTTTGCCTCGCGCTCGAACCTGCTCGCGCACGACTCGTCGCTCGGCCGCCTGCTCGACGATAGCATGGAAGAAGTCGAGTCCTCGCTCGCCTTCCCTGCCGGCGCCCCGGACACGCCCGCGCGCCCACACAGCTGGGCGTCCCCGCAAACGCAGCGCGTGCAGAAGCGCGCGTCGCTGAACGGGCCCGCAGTGCGCTTCCCCTCGCCCGCGCACGAGCGCGAGCGCGCGTGGAACCGGCCGTCGCCCGCTTCGTCGAAGCGGCTCTCCGCGCCGGACCTCTCCAGCTCCAGTATGCACTCGCTGACCGCCGCGCACCTCGCGACGCACAACCGTGGCGCCGGGCCGGCCGGGAGCCCGCGGCCGTCCGACGCGGGCAGCGTGCGCTCGCGCGCGGAGAGCATGCTCAGCGCGCGCGAGCGCGGCTGGAACCAGCCGAACGCGCGCCTCCGCCGCGTCTCGTCCGGCACGCCTGCGCACCTCCGCGCGCACAGCACGTCGACGCCGCCGCCGGGCTCGCCGTATGGCTCGCCCCACGGCTTCCCGGGCCGGCCGGGCTCCGCGCACGGCTTCCCGATGTCGCCCGGGCTCAGCCCCGCCAACTCGCCCGGGCCGGACCTCCCGCACGCACTGCGCCGGCGGAGCTCGGGCCTGAGCACGAGCAGCCGCAGCAGCAGCCGCGCGAGCAGCGCGCGCACTGAGGACGCCGAGCTCGAGCACGAGCGCGAGCGCAACTGGAACAGCCCCGTCCCCGTCTGGACCCACTCGCACGCGCGCGCGCGCTCCGGCTCGGGCTCGACGGACGCGCTCTCGCCGCCGCCCCCGCAGCGGACGCGCGCGGAGAGCATGCAGAGCCTCCGCGGCACGGGCACGCCCTCGCCCTCGCCGCCGTCCGCGCGCGCGAGGGCGGCGCCGCTGCGCCATGCGCTCAGCAGCCCGAACGTCCTCCGCGCAAACGCGCAGTCGTCGCCGGGGTCGTTCGCGTTCCCGCGCCCGCCCGCCTCGCGCCCGCCCATGCCGGGCGCGGGCAGCTCTGTGACACGCCTTCCCCGTCCGGGCGCGGGCCGCGCGCGTCCGCTGAGTCTCGGGCTCCCGCCGATCGAGTCGGACGCGGACCACTCGCCCGAGCGGCCGGGTAGTCGCGCGTCTCTGCTCGACGCGAGCACGGCGAGCCGGATCCCCGTGCCCAAGAAGTTGCAGAACCAGCAGCCGCCGCCGAGCCCGCAGCGCGCGCGTGGGCACCACCGGAATGTCACGGAGCTGGCGGCGGCGAATGGCGCGCTCAGGCCGGGGATCAACGATGAGTTCAGGCGCACGCCGAGTCCTGCGCTGCTGCCCGCGCCTGCGCCTGCACCTGTGTCCGCTGTAGACAAGGGCAAGGGCAAGGGCAGAGAGATCGACGAACTGCGGTGTAGGAGGCTTTCCCGTTGCCTGAGACAGCGGGACTGACTGCCTACCCAGCTTCAGACGAAGATGACCAGGACGTGGACACGCCGACGCGGCCCCCGCTCGCCATGTCGCCGCAGCCCGCGCCGGCCGAGGCGCGCCCGCAGACGCCCGTGCACAAGCCCACGACGCCGTCCCCGAAGGCGTCGCCCGCGCGCACGCGCCTCTCCCCGCTCAAGCGCCCGCTCTCGCCGTTCAAGCCGCTCTCGCCGCCGCCCTCGCAGCCCGCGTCGCCGCCGAGTCCGCCACCCGCGCCCGCCACACCCCCGCGGGCGGCCTTCTCGTTCGCCCACCCGGCCACGCCGGGCACGCCGCCCGCGCTCCCGGACATGCCCGGCAGCGAGGACGAGACGCACGAGTTCCTGCGCACGCCGCTCGGCCGGCCCGACTTCACCGCGATGAAGACGCCGCGGCCGCCCGGCGCGTGGGGCACGCCCGCCGCCACACCCGCGCCGCCAGCCGTGTCCACGCCCGCGTCCGAGCCGGACTCGCCGTTCGCACCGATGGCCGAGTCGACGCCGCCGGGCGTGCAACTGGACGCGAGCCAGCTCTCGAGCGACAGCAAGCTGCTCACGCCCGCGCCGTCGCTCTCGCGCGGCGCGCCGACGCCCGCGCCGCCGGGCGGCTGGCTCGCGACGCCCGCGGGCTGCCGCAGCGCGCTCAAGGTCTGTTTCGACGAGCAGACGCTCAGCACGCCCGCCGTGCCCGGCGCGCTGCACTTGACGCCCGCGCCGCCCCCCGTGCAGGAGCCGAGCACGGCGGACGAGTCAGACGCGAGCGAGCGGCCCACGTTCCTTGCGCACGCCGAGGCCGCGCGCCCGCTCCCGCCGCTCCGGCCCGCGGCGGAGCTCGCGACGCCGCGCAAGGGCGGGATCCGCGTGCTCGACGCGTACGGGGTCGAGGTCAAGGAGGAGGAGGTGCAGGTCAAGGAGGAGATGCACGAGTCGCGCGTGCGCATCCTCGACGCGATGGGCGACGTCGTCGCGGACGAGACGATCAAGGAGGAGACGCGGACGATGCCCGACATCACGCTCGACGGCCCGCCGATGACCAAGGAGGAGGCGCTCGTCGTGCTCAAGCGCGGCGTCGCCGAGCTCGCGAGCACGATGGAGACCGCCTTGCCGTATGTTATGTTACACTACAGCCAGCGACGGCGACTGACACGCCCTGCCCACAGCCCCCGCGTCAAGTCCCAGGTCAGCGACCGGCGGCTGCAGGAGCTGCTCCGGCAGTCCGAGGCCGCGCGCCAGCACCGCGCGCAGCTCGCGCGCCAGATCGCGGACACGACGCAGGCCGCGGACGCCGAGTACTCGCGGAGCCGCCGGCTCGCGAACACGCTGCTCCGCGGCATCCCGCGCGCGCTCCTCTGGCGCGTGTTCGCGGGCCTTCTCCTGCTGCACACCCTCCTCTTCGGCTACTACAAGCAGTGAGTCCAGTCGTCCTGGCTACGCGGCTGGGCTGACGCACGCCACAGCGCCTCGCACAGCGCGGCGGAGCAGCTGTTCACGACGACGTACTACGACCCGTTCTACCCGAACCTGCACGCGCTCACGGTCAAGCCGGACCTGCTCCGGCGCTCGCTGCGCACGAGCGCGCTCGCGCCGAGCCTCTCCGTGGCCGGGCTGCGCGTGGCCGCGCGCCGCGACGGCTGGGCGGGAGCCGCGCTCGAGGCGCGCTTCAACGCGACCGTGCTCGTGCGCGACTGGCAGCGCACGGCGTGGGAGCGCTGGGGCGGCATGCCTGGCGCGGAGGTCTCGTGGCCGCCGACGTGAAGATCTTACTGCGACACCCCCTAGCTTGCTTTCCCTTTTCACCTTCACGCGTTTGGATGTACATACCCCCTCATGGACCGATGCCTGTAACGATAGATACGATAGCTACCAAAAACGATCGTCACGGAGCGCGGTTTCCCTCCTCCCCTTTCTCATACATATACCTAGTCCGAGTTGGAGTCTGCGTCCGGGACAGGATTGGAACCACCGGGTCGAATTAGTCTCTTTTGCAGGCCCTCCGTTCGTCGGGCAGAACGCGAGGAGAGAGCGGCGTTATGTTTTCCTCTGAAGGAAACGGATGGGGTCTCGTTCACAAGCTCTTGTGGTTGGATGAACCAAATATCTTCAATCATCGATACATACATACATCCCTCAACTTCATGATGCTAGTGATGCATACCATTACTGACAAAAGGATGAGTGGATAATCTTCATCAGGAGCGAAAAATGCACTCACAGCCTTGTTCTCGGTGACCTTGAGCTTCCCGGCCTTGTCGGCGAGTTGATCGAGCTCCTTGTCGGCCGCCTTGGGCTTGGCGGGCGCGTCGGGGTCAAAGTCGGCATCCTCATCCTCATCCTCGTCCTCCTCCGCGGGCTCGGCCTAATCAACGGCTTAGTATCCCTGCCCATGTCATGGCAACCCAAGCAAACACACGAGGAGTAGCGCAGTCTTGTTCGCGCCAGAGTCGTCTGACTCGCCGTCGCTCTCCGCGTCCTCGTCATCCGATTCCTACACATACACCGATCAGCGCCTCCGCTCCGCTTCAAATCACTCATGGACCCGCACCTCGGTCGTCCACGCCTCCTCGTCGCTCTCGATGTCGTCGTCATCGGCCTGCTCGGCCTGCGCAGCCTTCTGCTCCGCAATCGTCATCGGCCGGCGCATCGGCGCTGGCGCGGGCGCCGCCTTGGAGCGGAGGGTCTTGCCCGCCGTGCTCGGGGTGGCAGTCGTGGAGGCCATAGTTTCGAAGTGAAAGGGGTGAGAGAGGGAGAGTGCTGGCTGCTACCCTTTGTCGCCCGACTGACAGCCCTTTTAAGCGTGGTTTGGTGCGCTTTCGTGTGCAGGCCTCGTGATCGTGACGTCACGCGTCTGCTTCTCTGTTTAACAAGCTCAAGGGTGGTATTCATGGTCTACATAGCATCAAGGACACATATGCAGCAAACCACAGGAGCAAGGTCGTCGGTGAAATCCTTGTGGCTTCGCTTGACGTGACAGTCGCAGTCGCTGAGTAAGTGGACGCCGACGAGCTGCCCGGAGGAGTGATTTGGGACGTGCTGGTTACTGATGAGGTAGGAACGCTAGAAAGAGCACTCCCTGTAAGATTATCAGCAAGGTAGAAGGGACATTAAGTAAGATCATCGTGCCGCTTGTGGATGTGCTATTCAGGGCTGCACTAGATACAGCAGTCTGAGATGCTGGTGGAGGCATTAGTGCAGATGATCTAACAGTACTAATCAGTTTCGTCACAAAAACGACGAGGATGCACGAACCCGCCACTTGAAGGTCTAACATTTTCATGTACGTGTTCAGTCTCCATGCATCTCAAAGAGTTAAAATGAAATCCTCACGGGCAGAAGGTCAACGTGTAGTCGGCCGCTTGGTTGGAGTCGCACGTCCACAAGGCCGAACCGCTACTCTCGTCGTAGGCATATGCATAGGCATTTGAGCAACCATTCTCTACGCCTGTAGTCAGATGTGTAGTCGCAGAACCGGAATGAATACACACTGAAGTAGTCGTAGTATTGAACGTTTGAGGACGGACACGTTGCTGCGGTGTTGTAGCTACCGCTGCAACAGTTCGGGCTGTTTTGGGGATTTGGATCCACTTCGCACGCAGACTTGCAGCCCAAAGCGTATCCAGTTGAGTCAAAAGGACCTCGTAATGCCGCTGGACAGTTCGGCCCGAGGTCTACGAGACAGTCTGGTCTGCACGGCAAGTTAACCACTGACTAATCGTTCTCTGAGGAACATACATGGGACAACCGGCACTGTTGTCGATCCGCATGGGGATGTTGTAGCCGTCGACGAGCGAGACGTCGTAGAAGTCTCGGTTGCCGTCGCCCTGGAGAGTCCACTCGGCGAGTGTGACCGGCGGGACACCCTAGACGAGGTTATTCACATGGAATGTTGCATATAAGCTACTATGCTTACAGTTCCGGTCTTTGGATCGCAGAGCAAGCCTCCGTTGCAGCCGCCCGAGATGCATGAGGTGACGTCGTTAGCCAAGGTGAAGTTGCAGTCGCGTCGTGCCTGAAACCGGTCAGTAACAGAGCTGCGTGTGAGAATATGGAGAAACGCACCCACATCCGCCCTGCTTTCCAATTGTCGGGCACCGAGAAGCTTACAGACGTGAAGGCGTCCGCCTGCCATCTAGCGAATGACATCAGCAAGTGCGTAGGTGGCATGGTATGGGTCACGCACCCCGTCGGGTAGTCAGGGACGGCCTGTCCCACGTTCAAATCCGTGTAAAGCTAACTAGGGTTGATGAGACCGGGATGAGCGCCAGGATTGACTTCGTACCGCTGGCCTGCGCGGAATGTCAGCTTCGACCACAACCCCATGCGATACACCAGCTGACCATACAGTGAAAGGACAGTTATTCGCAACAGTAAACGTCCTTGACGATACCGCTAAAGGATAAAATAACAAAATGAAGAGAGCGAGTGACCCTGCGACCATGAAAGCAAATAGCAAGAAGCACAGCCTGCACGGAGACAAATCACGTCATCTCCGACCTGCTCACGCCTAGGCTAGTAATCCGCAGCAAGAAACACCAAAACATATCTTCAACTCATACACAAATGTTATGTATCACTGCCATCGTCCGACTCAGTCTCGTCTGTATCCGAGCCTTCACGGCCCGCGCCCTGACCAAGAATACTCGGCGCAACCGGAGGCTCATGAACCACCTCCTCCACTCGTTCCTCCAGTGCGGGGTCCGCGACTGCAAGAGGTACTGCGCTGGGCTGAAGCTCTGCTTGTGATGCAGTAAGGGTTGACAATGCAGCCAATTGCGATGCCACGCTAGCTGCAAGGTTGTGCTCGCCTCCGGGAGAAGTAGTCTGTGTTGATGGCGAGGCAACAGTGTTTGTATCCGCAGCCAAGCTCCCAGCGCCATCCGCGGGAGGAGCAGGCGTTCGTCCTGGTTGAGAGCTCGAGCCACCTCGTTCCGATGGGTCCACACCCTTTCCCTTACCACCTGTATCAGGAGCAGGAGGAGGGGCAGGGGTGTACGGAACTTGAGCTGCCGCAGTCGGGAGGACGCTTCGCACTCTGAGGAGCTGTTCTGCGCAGCGATGTGCCGCGCCACTCACGTCCTCCAGTATGCGGAGACGCTCATCGATTGCCTCTCTGGTCAGGGTGTCCAGTCGTGCCAACTGTTCGTCGGTGACCCGTTCGGGGACGGCCCATAACGAGGAGCCTGGTGGTGCAGCCGTCCCCAAGCCTCCCGACGTCCGTATCAGGCTTGGGCCAAGGAAAGCGTTGAGAGGGTCTCTAGAGACTAACGGGCGTGCCTGACTGGGAAATGGTCGGCCGAAGTCATACAGAGGGATCATAGCAGGTAAAGTCGTCTTGATGCCTGGCGTGGCAGAAGTCTTCGTCGGGACAGGCGTGGATGTGGACGACTCTGCAGCAGCTGATGCAGAGCTGGGTGGAGCCGATGGCGTCTCGGAAGTTGTTGTGCTTGCTGCAGCAGGAGCGAGAGACGGAGAGCTAGTCGTCTGGATTGGGGTCGAGGAATACGGTGCCTGTGGTGTAGGACTGCCGAAGCGTCGCATCGCGGCTAGAGCAGCGGCATCCCGAGCTGTCATTGGCCTGCTGACAGGGGTCGCTGCGGTTGGAGGGCTCGTGCTAGATTCGGCTCTGCTTGTTGCTGATTGGTCGTTTTCGGCCGTCCCCAATGCATCTGACGAAGTCCTCCGAGATAGAGGGGACGGGCGTGCAGGTGCAGCAGGCCCCCTCGGGTTGGGTCGTGGGACAGCGAGGCGAGTTCCGCCCTCGGCATCCTGGGGAGGTAGGGATGTTGACGGTATCAGGCCAATAGCAGAAGTAGTTGCAGTTGGTCTCGGAGTCGCCGGAGGCTGCTCGGCACCACCCGGCCAAGCCTGCCAGAGTCCATCCTCGCGATAGAAGCCCTGAAGCATTGGAGGCTGTCCGAGAACCGGTGCGTGGGTGTTCGGATCCCAAACGTAGTTGTATTCAAACACGAGCGCCGGCGGGCGTTGAGTTTGTCCTGGAGGCGCTGCACCCGGAACTGCTCCGGCTCCTGCGGCAGGTGCACGTGTGAGATGGGGTTGGAACGGGATTTCGCCGTTGGGTCCCAAGGGCGGTGGAACGCGCAAACCATTGCCTCGCCGCGGTGGAGGCGGGCCGAAGAACCGATTCACTGCTCGAGCAATGGCGCCCTGCGGATGACCCTGTTCATTTGCGCCTGGAGCTCCCTGTCCAGCTCCTCCGGGTGCAGGTAGACCATTATTCGGTGCTGGTCTAGCGCCTGCCGTACCTGGCACCGCGCCAGTCTCGAGGACCGTCCGACGACTGTCGCTCTCACATTAGTCGTTGAGATGACACTACAAAATTCACATAGCATACCAAGTGGGACAGTTCTGCTGCCGCTCGAGCCAGGATCTGAGGCAGTGGAAGTGGAAAATATGTCCGCACGGAAGTTTCTTGGGTGTCATGTTAGGGCCGTCCGCAGGGTTCGGTACCGGAGCATCTGCGGCGGGAGCGACCATCTCTTCTCGACAGATGATGCAGGTCTTGTCCGTCTCGTCGGAAAGCTCCTCGGGTGATGCGTTTGGATAGCGCTGATCCATATCCTTGGTCGCGGTTCGATAACGGTAGAATGCCGTTAGTCGAGTGATAAACGAGTGCCCCGTCATGTACACATCTCGGATGATGTTTAGTGGAAGACCGTAGAAAGTAATGATGACCACGAAGAAAGTGAGGTAAGTGGTCAGCTTGAAAAAATCTGTGAGAGTGTCAATTAACAGTGATGGTTATGAAAGCAAGCCCGTACCTGTCAACAGCTCGACGTAGAATATGTATGTACTCTTTGCCTCCCAAGGAGGTGCGTTTGCTCCTCCCCGACGGGATGCTCTACGGAGTTCGATGATGGAGAGCGTGTACTTGGCGACGGCGTTGAGTAAACTTGCAAAGAGGATGGCGTACTGAGTATCATTCAGCTGGGTCGTCCTTACTCAGAAGCGTACGAAGCGCGAACTTCGTTGGCAAACAGGACCGTTGCTCCCACTCCATATCTGAGGGTACTCTCGACGGTGAAAGCGATCATGACCGTATCGGTCAACCCCAGAAGCGCAAAGAGGGATAGGGCTCGAACGTGGAACAGGGGTGTCGGGCCAGGATACGGCCGCTGGTCCATCTGCACAAGGCGGTTAGATATGGCTACATCCTGAAATAGACAGGGCCTACCCATTCGACTCGGTCCGCCAAGAGCCAATGGAAGCACTTGACGAAGAGGAGGAAGCCGAACATGATACCAAACTGGACATCGAAGTCGTCGCGGAAGATGGTGAAAGCGAGAAGGGACTCTGTGATGAAGAACCAGGTGCGATCGTATAGACGCTAAGGCACGTATGGTTCAGTACTGCGATGTACGTGCCATGGTAGGCACCAACACACCTCAACCTCTGCAGGAAGAAGAGGTCCAAAGAACACTTTCTGGAGAATCCGACCGCTCGAAAACGCGAGGAAGATCCCAAAGTTCGCTAGAACCTGTAGTCGACGTTCAGCTCCGTTTCAGGAGGACACACAGCGCGATCACCGACCAGCAAGCTTCTCCCACTTCGAGAGAGATGTATTGCAACCGAGTAGAAGTTGTTATAAGTCCGCATCGCGTTCAGAGTTGTTACTCCGATCGCAAGTATGGATGCAACGGCATAGAGCAGCAGTCGATTGGAATTCATGAGCGGCTGAAGCCGCTCCCGCAGCATAGCTCCAACCGGCATGTCGAGTCGGATATTATGGATCCCTCTCGAGATGATATACGCTGCTAGAGCTCAAAGATCGTCTCGCATGGGAGTTGCCAGGAGGGGAGAGATGTGGTGAAGGCACGCGTCATACGTGTCTTGGGCGCCTATGTGGTCAAGACGCGCGACACGTGCCATCAGCGTCTCCTTCTCTTTCTCCATATGGCTGATCCCACACCTGACGAACTCGAAGGGATACGTCCGGTTACTGAGCGGAAATATACGCGGACCATCGCTTGGGCATCGGTGGTTGCTCGTGCCGGAACTTGGGCGCTTGTTGTCCTAGCGTCCCGGTTGCCTCTCTTCGACTCGTCTCCAAACGTGATTCTGTCGGAACTGAGATGGTTCACATCCCCGCTACTGCGCTGGGATGCATTTCACTTTGGCTCTATCGCACGCAATGGATATGAGTATGATTATCAATGGGCATTTCTCCCCGGAACGCCCATGACGATGCGTTGGACTGGATACATAATTCAAGCACTCCGCCAGGGCGGCCTTAGCACGTCACTTCCACCATGGGAAGACATGCTTCTAGGAGGCGGTCTATGTGTCCTGACATTATTGTCCTCACGTACGCTCTACGAGCTTTCATTGCATCACCTTAAATCACATCGGCTCGCCTTCGTCGCGTCTCTTTTGTCGCTGTTATCAAGCAGTCCAGTGACTGCACACACGGTACCTTACACTGAGCCGTTCTTTGCCTTTCTATCGTACAAGGGTGAGTTATATACTTCTGTGCGGCGTCGGTGTCTCACAACATAACTAGGCATGCTTTTTTGCGCTCGTGACCGCTGGTGGACTGCTACATTGTGTTTTACCCTGGCGGCCTGCTTCCGATCAAACGGAATCCTGCTCGGCGGTTTCGTTGTTTGGGGCGTGGTCATCAGACCCTTCCTCGAGTTTCAGAAGGTACGTGCATCTTCCACACGTAGGCTTCCGATCTCTACTTATCCTCCGTAGGCGCCAGACATCCACCGTAGCACAAAGGCCGCGCTTCTCGCATGCGCAGTCTGCTCGCCATCTGTTATATATCAGATGATCGCCTTCAGGGTCTTTTGTACCGGCCATCTCGCGCCGGAGTTTACCTGGTGTCGCAACATGATACCTTCAATCTACGCACACGCCCAATCAGAATACTGGAATGTAGGCTTCCTACGGTACTGGACCCTGTCTCAACTGCCCAACTTCCTCATCGCGTCTCCCATCCTCGTGCTCGTCTTCGCGTTCTGCCACCATCACATGCGATTCGCAGGTCCACTCCTGACAGCCCAGGTGTTGCAACGAGGCCCGGAGCGGTACATGAAACCGGCCATGGCGGAACCATTTCTGGACACAAGCGTTACTCCGCACGTCATACACGCACTTATTATGTTCACCATTTTGCTTTTTGCCTCGCACACGCAGATTACCCTGCGAGTTGCGGCGTCCATGCCGGTTACATGCTGGGCAGGTGCATGGCTGCTACTCAAACACCCGGCTTGGGGCCGGGCTTGGGTAGCATGGAGCATAATTTGGGGCACGATTAGCGTGGTGCTTTGGGCTGCATTTTTGCCTCCGGCGTAAAGATGATGTGCATTATTCATTTCATGCACTGAGTATGCATTCACACGTCCTGTCAAACATCAACAAAATGACCCCGACACCGCACATACCCACTGTAGCCAATCACATGTGCATTCTTATGAGCCGGCACCGTGACCCCGTAAGTTAGCAGTCATCTTGGCAACACCGGCTAATCTTGTTGTGCCCCTTCAAATATCGTGGGGGGAATGTGAATGAAGGTCCTGCAACTAGTCAGTGTTAATCTAGCCTTGCGTATGTTCTGCACGGGTAGGATGTCCTCGCTGTAGCGGATACAATCAGTTTTGTCCTGTACATGTGGACAGTGGATCGGATTGGACCCGGAGTGTCGCGCAAGCGCCGGTCCGCCGGCATCGTGAGCAGAGGCGCGCGCCAAACGATCTCGAACCACTCTTCGCGCCGTCGGCGGTGCACACCGCGAAAATGTTAATCGAGGGCGCCTCATGCTTCTGGGCGGCCACGTATAAGACCACAAAGGTTGGGTGAAGAACTTACTGCTGCCGTTCCATTCACCGTCGCACTCCCCTCTACACATGCCCTCCGATGATGGTCTACGACGCCGGCGCGAGCAGTTGAAGGGCGACTCTGCTTCACCGAAGGAGCTTCTGAAGTCCTCGGTCTCTGCGGAGCGAAAGCGCGATGTCAAGAAGGGTGGGCCGTTGCAGTGGTTGAAAAATCACAAGACGGCACTCGCGGTTTCGAGCATGTACCTGAGCGTCGGGCTTGCTTGGGGATACCAGAAGTATCTTGTGAAGCCACCAGTGCTTCCTAGCACGTATATCCTCTGCACTGGTCGCGATCAGCACATCTACACCGTGGACGAGAGACAGCCAAACGTGCAATGTATCGGAGTGGAGGGGTCGCTCATCTTCGACCGTGGGCTTTTGGGTGCGTTCGTCTTTCTGTTCAAATCACGGTTTCCACTGACAATGTCTATTTCCATAGTCGATATCTTGCAGAGGTGGAAGACCCAGACGGGCCGTTCCATAGACGACATTGAGATGAGAACTGTCAAGCCTGGGTTCATAGTGGTGCCTGGAATGAGCGGTCAGTCGTTCATGTACTTGTCGCTTCTCACCTCTGACGGGGCTTCAGACTCCCACGCTCATATTCTCGAGCACGGCGCAAGTCTTCTCATTCCTCTCGACCAAGCCCACAGCGCTCAAGGTGAGTCTCTTCGTCAGACATGAGAGAGCAATCTTTGAATCTGGAGCAGAGGCGGTCAAGCTCGTGAAGGAGTTTATCATTGCGACGCCCGAGCTTCGCGACGATCCCGAGAAGATCGTCGAAGGATGGGGTTGGGACCACATGGGATGGCCTGGCCGGGCCTGGCCGACCGCGGTACGATTCTTGATTTCGATAGAAGTGCTTCTGCTCATGATCAGTGCAGGCTGAGTTCGAAGAGGAACCTCTTCTCCGTGGGCGCAAGATCGTGCTTCAGAGCAAGGACGGCCACGCTTTGTGGGTTTCCCCGCCCGTCATTCAGGCGGTGGGAGCGATCCCCGAGGAGGTGAACGGCGGCGTCTTGACTCGCACAGCCGACGGCAAACCGGCAGGTCCGGCCTGGTCTTCCCCATTTCTCCGGATTCCAGGCTCAACTCCCTCCAGGCGTCTTCATCGACAAAGCCCAAGATATTGTTCCGAAAGCACCTCTTACAGACGAGAACTTACGTCTTCGGTTCCGAGCTGCTGTTAACGATGGCCTGGGTAAAGGACTGACCTCAATTCACGATGCCGGTATGCACCCCTGCCCTTCTCTTCTCCGATTCCTGCAACTCAATGGTATCCATGCAGGATTCAGCCCGGTCTCCCTCGAGTTCTTCAGAAGGCGAGTTCATGATGGGCATTGACGTACCTCGCACTGATCGTTGCGATTGCCTCTTGCAGAGAAGCCTCAAGGGAGCCCCTTCCCGTGAGCAGGCTCCGTGACGGCATGGGCATCTTTTGACCAGCTCCAGATCCGTGTTTACGGCATGAGATATTTTGACGAGAACGACTCGTACTGGGGCGACAATGCTAACAAGATCATTGATCAAGGGCGTCTCACTGCTCGCAGCATTAAGATGTTCGCAGACGGTGAACAGCCTCTCGCTCCTCTCCTCGTTCTAGCTGACGCAATTTGTCCATAGGCGCACTGAGGTCGGGCTATGCGGCGGTCAGTTGTTTTATATGTGTTTGGAGCGGGAGTTCATTTACGTCATTTGTAGCTCAACGAGCCATACACCGACGACCATCACAACCACGGTGTCATGCGTGTGAGCAAGGAGACACTTGATGATGTTGTTCCTCGGTTCTTGCGTGACGGGTGGCAAGTCGTGAGTGACTTTCCTCCGACCCCTGATACAGTGGCTTATGGGTATAGAACATTCATGCCATTGGTGACCGGGCCAATGGTATTGTTCTTGACGCCTTTGAGAATGCTCTCAAAGGAGTCAACGTGTCCGATGTGCGCCCTCGCCTCGAACATGCGCAGATCTTGACTCCGAGCGACATCCGGCGCATTGCCTCGCTTGGCCGTGAGTTCCGTCATCAGTGTGAGTATCACCTCACTCAATTTTCTTCAGTCATCGCTAGCATCCAGCCCACGCATGCGATTAGCGATATGTCGTTCGCGGAGGAGCGATTGGTCAGTACAATCGAGTGTTTTTTTGTTGCTCCCCAATGCTCATCTTTCTTTGCTTCTAGGGACCTGAGCGCTCAAAGGTAGATCATTTCATAATAGCATCTGGTCAAGTCCTGACCTGTCCAAGGGAATATACGCCTTCCGGTCCATCATGGATGCGGGTGCCATGCTAGCCTTTGGTTCGGACTCCCCGGTCGAGGACCTGAACCCTCTCTCTGGGTTTTATGCAGGCGAATATCTTCGAAGTCGGATGTCTTTTCATGTAGCTCAATCATTCACAGCCATCACCCGCCTCTCGCCCGAGGGCGACTCTCCCCACGGCCCGGAAGGCTGGTTCCCGGGACAACGCCTCACTCGAGAGGAAGCACTGCGAGGCAAGTAGCCATTGCTGTCAGTGGTATCTCTCGCTAAACTAGCATCTCTCAGGCATGACAATCAACCCTGCCTACGCCTCTTTCTCGGAGAACGAACTCGGGTCGCTAGAAATCGGCAAGCGTGCCGACTACGTCGTGCTCTCTCAAGACATCATGACCGTGCATGTCTCTGAAATCCTTTCGACCAAGGTCGAGGCAACGGTTATCGACGGTCGTCCCGTCTATGGTCAAGTTTGACGGCGGTGTGGACTTGTGGGGGCAGGGAGGCACGAATCATCCTCCTCGGGGGTTGCGCTTCGTTCCTGCTGGTTCTCCGAGCTCTACATTGCCAATACTATTCAGTTCTCGGTGTCAAATAACGATGTGCAGCTAGCTCATGCATTAGGGATGCGTTCTATGTTACAATGCTCTAGAAGATGGGCGTAGGGTAGGGAGAAAGGTACAGTAGTTTCACTGCTCGTCATCAGACATAGCGTTTGCCTCGCCTCCAATGCTTGAGGTCGAATCCTCGGCGTCCTCCTCGGCTGGCTCTTCGACACCTTTCTCAAAGAGGAAGGAGATCGTGCCGCCCGGAAGATCCTGGAGATTGACCTCTGACTGCTCGTCATCCAGGTCGTCATCTCGATCCAGGGCGTCGAGAAGCGCTGAACGACCAGTCGGTTTGCTCGGAGCGACCGGAGGCGGGGCGCTGTGCATGAGCTTGCGGAGGACCTGATCCTTGACGTTCTCGGCAGCAGACGAGCGGAGACAGTTGATGTGCTTCCATCGTCCCAGCGATGCGAGTTCGGCCTTCTTCTTCTTCATATACTGGCGCTTTGGATCACCATCGCAGACTTGATGGACAGAGGCGAAGAACTTACCGCCTTGTCCGCTCGTTCAATGTCATCCGGGTTCAGTTGGGATGCGGCTTGGAACGTCCGGACCATCTCCCGCTCGTCGTCATCGAAATCTTCGTCTGGAATCTCATCACCTGCTACGCTGATCGTACCGGTGATACGAGCGCCTGTTGCATCGCAAGGGCACTCGAGGAGTTCGTGAGTGTGACATGCGGTGTTCGGATGCACGCGGAAGATGTCTCGTAGCTGGCGCCGGAGTCAGGCACTGCTCTATTCTTGCGACACACGGGTGGTGGCCACTCACCTCTTTGCGGCTAAACGAGTCTGACTTGGATGTTGCGGCTCCCTGATGGCGGTGTCAGCAACTTTCTGTGACCATCTAGTTCTCCTTACGGCGTTCATCAAGGCTATGATCGACATGAGCTCATATATGTACAGGAGATACTGGAGACTCACAGTCGCTAAGGCCCATCTTGGTGACTTGGCGTTGAAAGATCTTCTCTGCACAATCATTCAGCCATGTAACAACCTCGTGGTGACGTAATTTCTGACCGTCGATTGTGCCAGCAGTCAGGAAGCGATAGATGAAAACTGGTCGCTTCTGGCCGTCTCTGACGACCAGTTAGCCGATGGCTGCTCTTCTGATCAAATATACCCACCGATGAATGCGAGCCATGGCCTGGAGGTCATGACTGTAGCATGTTAAAGACGAGGTGTATTGAGAAACAAGAGGACTGACCTCGGATTCCAGTCGGAGTCGAACAAACACAAGCGACTTGCGCCGATAAGGTTCAAACCGACGCCTCCTGCTTTGGAGCTCAGCAAAAAGATGACTGAGCGGCAAGTTAGACAACTAAAATGGGCCGTATAACCATGAAACTGACATCGGGTAGACTGCGAGGCCTTGTTGAACTCGTTCACGTAGTCCTGACGCTTCGCCGGCGGCGTTTTTCTATCAAACAGACAGTTAAGACGAGAGAACAGGAAAATTTTCTAGAAGAGCATACCCGTCAAGCCTGTGATACGTGTATCCCTTGGACTCGCAGTATGCTTGGATGACATTCAAGGTGGAAGTGAAATGTGAGACAATCACACATTTCTCTTCTGTATCCTGAATGACATTGTCAGGAACCTGGTCATATCACACTCAAAGGAAGGCTTACTCGTCGAAGTGTCCGAAGCAAGGATGCTAGAGCGGTTAATTTACCTAGGGTTAACGTTCAGTCGAGTCTCCTCAGCGTGTTGTGATCCAACTGACCGCTCAGCGTGATGTTATCCGCTCGCACCCCCGACGATATGAGCTTTGCAGCCTCAACAATGGAGCGGTTCTCTAGCGAGGTCGAGTGGGCCTTGGCGTCGACTGCAGCTTTGAGAAGCACTGGGCTGCTGCTGATCTTCGTGAGGTGGCCAATGAGCGCCAGCGATTCAGCCGTGGTGGCTCCCATGACGTCGTCGAGTTTGTCCGCTGACAGAATCTTGTCGAACATCGCAAGCTGCAACTCGGTTGGAGTGACGAAGACAACGTATTCCGCTGCAGCACACAGGTAAGCAATCGATGAAGAGAAAGGGAAAGAGAAACGCACTCTTTGGTGGCAAGTAGTCCTTCAAAATCGTGGCTTCGCGTCGGAGCACAAAGCTCTTCGCCACGCTAGTGAGCTGTGACGAAATGAGTATAGCCCACCATCGACCTTGTGAAGCTCGCACCTGCTCGAGACGTCCCGCCCCAACATCGGCTTCCTTCGAAGTGCAGTCTGGAGCACGACTTCTAAGGATGGGCGTTTCATAGATCTTCTTGAATGTCGCGTAGCTGTCTACAATTCCCATCAGCTCAATCATTGGATGAGGTAAGGACTTCATTACCGAGAAGACCAGGGTTGCAGAAGTCCGCCTGAGGGCAAGTGTGTCAGCAGCAATCAAACCCAATCTTAACAATGGAGCTTACCATGGCGTGGAACTCGCTGAGGTCGTTCTGAATCGGAGTACCAGAGAGGATGACACGACGCGTGGTTCGCAATGCCTCGAACATCTTTGATGTCTTGTTGTTCGCTGACTTCAGGCGATGACCTATGGTTTCGTTAGAAACGTGAACTGCCACTATGATACCTCACACACCCTCGTCAGCGATGATAAGACCGATTGGAGGTCTGGAAGAATGAGATCAGCCACACGCTCTACTGCTTGGTGGCGGCTGTCGCTTACTGGCAATAAGCGAGTTCGGAACTGTGAACCCCGGCAGTGAGAACGCGATGAGGCTGACGCAGGCGTTCAGACTCACATGACCGATCTTAGTTTCTCATATCCGATTATGAGCACTTGATGCGTCCTCCTGTATGATGCGGTCAGCGTACGGAGAACGGAACCCTAAAGAGATGACTCACGAGTTGATAAACTGCTTGACCGTCTTTTTGTCCTTGGTCCCGTCGAAGACACCAACGCGATCTCGGCCAAGCCTGCGGGTAAGAGTCAGAGCTGCTGCAAGTGACCTCTATACCATCCGGCTACCATTTGCGGAACTCGTTCTTCCAGTTCTGATAACATCAATGGTGAGTTAACGATCACGCATATGAAAACGACTCTGACAAACGTTTACGAGTGATACAGGACATACGATCAGAACCTTGCCGACGGCCGGCCCCGCTCCGGCGTACGGGTTTTGCTCTGAAAGATTGTTGAGCACGGTATGGGAGACTCGTAATCAGACGCACTCAAAAGAGTCCAAACCAGTGTGATCGTTTGGAGCGTCTTCCCGAGACCCCTACCTCAGAAGTGAGCACATCAAGAGCAACCAGATGAAGAAAGGCTCACATTTCGTCGGCGAGGATGCATCCCTCCCCCTCGTGCTTGCGCAAGCCCATGACGCATTCGTAGAGAAACTTGACACCTGTAAAAGCATGAGTACTGATCTTTAGCCGAGAAGGGCTGCTTGCGGTACCATCGACCTGATGTGGCCGTAGTCGTCGAGCAAGAATCGGATCGAGAACCACCGGAACGATTGGTAAATCTCTGTTCGGCCAGGTTCAGCCATGCCAAAGTAAACCTCAAGAATGGGACCAACTTCTTGTTGTACTTGCGTATATGCTCTTTAGTCGGACCCTTCATCACGATGGCACCCTCTGCATCTGGTTCGTGCCTGCTTGAATCCTTAGAATCCATCCACAAGAAAAGAACAACGGGACTGACAGGGGTCCTTTGCCCTTTGGCTTCTCGACCGGCTTCCCGTAGAACGAGACGACAGCAGGCATAACAAACTTCTTTGCCGAGCCAGTCGAGTGCTTGATGCCGGGCGAGACAGGCGCAGGTGTTGCAGGCATGGGTACAGGTACATCCCACTCACAATCGTCGGCCACGACATTATCTGCGGCACCGATGATCCGCGGGACCTGACTAGGTGCAGCACGTGCTTCGAGCTCGACCTCGCGCCCTCCTATGCGGTCAAAGTAGCCAGGGCCGAGGGGTGTCCCCTTCCACTTGGCAGAGCCGAGTCTGATGCAGGGTTATTGCCGAGCACGCGGACGACGAAGAGGACGTACAGTCTCCCCGAGTCAGACACGAGCTTGAGCACCCCGCCACTAAAAATCACATAGCCGTCGCCATCCCACGTCTTGTGCATTTTGCCCTGCGGCTTCCGCCTAAAGAAAAGTTGGTCATTGGAAAGCATAAAGCATCGAGTTGATCACAAACCAGTTCGCGGTCCAGTAAGAGTCAATGGGAGTGAGTTTAGCAGGAGATGAAGTTGAGGAGGATGCGTTAGGGTAAAATCGGTTCTGGCCACCAGCGGGTGCGGCAGAAGGTGTTCGTGGCGCAGGCATCGCCGGGTTGAGATTGACCGGCGTGAGAGGCACATACTTGCGGGTGAGAAGGTTGGATTTGACACCCGATGAATCAGCTACAGTGGGTGCAGCGAGGGCAGGGCCCCGGCCAAAGCATGTGCCCGAGCGATATTCGTCGCGATGCATGCGCCGGTCGACTTCGATCGTCTTCCCGCCCATCTCGAACTCTGCACCTTCGCATACATTCACTTTTATGTTGCCAGCAGACATTCTGGAGGTGATCTTTAGTGTATGGACGCGTGAGATAAGGACCAGACGCACCTGCGGTCGTCGGTGTCGACAAGCTCGGCGAATGCACCGCGGACGAGAAGGATCGCGTCACCGTCCCAGGTCTTATGCTTCTTGGTCTGCTTGTTCCGCCTTGACATATGTCTCAGTATTATCATTTGAGCACGGAGAAACATGTCTGCGCACCATTGAACGATCCAGTACGAATCCCAACTGCCGTTTGCGCTTGGTTCAACCGCGCGCCGCTTGGATGAGTCCTGGTCGAACGCATCATTGTCGGCCTTTCTCTTGCCACCAACCAAGTCGACGAAGCCAGGCATGTCGTTGACCAAGGTGTTGATAGCCACGCTATCGAGGTCGCAGCTGAGAGTCAAGAGCGCGTCTGTGGCGCTGATTCATCGACGCGTCGCGTCGTGGGTCGCGTGACCGCCTTCTGCCTTCTTCCTTTCCATCAATTATCGTCCCGTTCACAAATAATTGAGGTTGTGTCCTCGAGCGAAAAGTTCTTCAAATCGTAATCACAGATGCTGTCTACAAAGTCTCCACGCGTTTACACTCCAACGGGTCAAGGAATAGTGCCATTCTGTACCAAATCACCAGTGCCTTGAGAGGTCACCTTCGTTTGCAGTCGGTGGAGTGCCGATGCATCTTCATTACGCCAGCCATCGGGAATGTTCTGATTTATGGTGTACAGCTTTGAGTCGGGGTTCTTCCTGGCGTAACCACAATCTTCGACTATGAGTTCATGCAGATGACTCCATGTCAAAAGCAGTTCCCAGCAGGAGGACCATCGCAAATCCAGCAAGCCCTCTTCATGCGCCGGGATTACCAGATTGACGCGGCAGTGTTCCACGCGTTGAACATGGTTTAAAGGCAAGTTGTATATCCTCTTCAGTCCCAAGTGTCCATGGATGACGACATCAAGTAGGACGATACTCCTGATGTAGCTGATAGAGGCCCACAAGATCCGTTGCGAGCCATCAAGCGCGACGCCAGTGTACTGTATTTCACAATCTGCGCCGCCTAGTGTAGTGGACCATGATACTACGACTGCAGGCTGATGGGCGTGATACGCTTGAACACGAAGTGGTTTTTCAAGACGGTGCAAGATCCAACGCCCCGGAGTAAGGAGTTGATTAACTAGGTCTCTGAAGCCCAGGAGTATGACATTCGGACTGCGGTTTAAAATGGGTGATCTCTCATGATTCACCACCAGAATCAATTCCACGACGTTGTCAAACTCGGGCACGTTCAAGGAGGTAAGATGGCGACACACAATATCCATCCACCCTATAAATGCGACACCAATTAGATCCTACTGTTTGAAAAGTGTTTCGGCGTGCGCACCTCTTATGTCTGTCTGGATATGCACCTCGACATGGCAAACGAACCGCGCGATACGTCCCGGATGCGTAACCAGCTTATTGAGATGTACATAGGCGGGATTGTTGTCCAGACCAGGCCAAATGTCAAGATGAGAGAATGCGCGGGGAGTGAAGAGCGCTTCAAATGCATGCGACGCTGCCCTCATCGTTCTGCACTCGCGAGGACTCAGAAACTGGACAACAAGCGACAGAACATCATCATCCAATATGACCTGAGGCATAATTCAAGACGGGATGCTCCTCTAAGAGATGCTCGAGAAGGGCAGACTGGAGACGAGGTTAGGAACGAGGTTGCGGTCAGAGTGCAGGCGGGCTAGAAGCGCGTGATCACCCTCCTCTTTCCCCTTAAAGCATGCGACCGCGTTGAATCATCGCCTGCCAACTTCCTCACCGTTTCATAGCAAATGTCTGCCCCAAGCATCACGGACTTGTTGCCCGAACCCGTGGCGATGGACGAGTGCGATGTGTGCGGCGAGGATCCCGGAGGCACCCCGGGCATGAAGATCTCGCGCTGCTCGTCGTGCAAAAACCGGTTCTTCTGGGTAAGTCAAGGGCCATTATTTTACATTTTGCTTATCCACAACCTGTTTGCCGAGTGCGCGCTGCCAAAAGGCAGATTGGAAGAAGGAGCACAAGGGGAATTGCTCGCCGCTGAATTAGCCCGTGCAGCCGCCGGCGTACACTCCAGAGCAGCTTGAAGAGGAGGTACAACGCGCGTCTACGCTCCTTCAGGACTGGCTTGCGAAGTTCAACGAGGACAAAAAGTCCAAGGTGCTGCCGCAGGGTACAAGACTTATTAGAGGCGCGTCTTCGTCTTCGGCAGGATCATGTTGACTTGTTGACATAGGAGACAGAGCACATTCTCCCGCCTGAGCTGATCTTCACGCGCGTGAATGTCCAGAGGGTGCAAACTACCCTTACCGACATCCCCTCGCCTCAATCACTCGCCTATTCCTCATTCACTACGTCACGCATATGTCCACGAACGAGCGAACCGCGTTCTCCGATCGACTCAAGTCTGCGCAGCTTCCTCCGAATTTCTGTCAGCTTTACGGACCCAAGTTCATCGCGCGGCCCGGACAGCTTGCATCGGGCGAGTATGAGCAGCTTGTGCAGCTGATGCCTATGATTGTCATGGAAGATGGTATTGAGAAAGCGACTACAGACCGATGGATTGCGCTGTGTGTCGCACAAAAGAGGTTGTATAATGTACGCACAAAGGTGTGAGAGCTCATCTGGTGTACAATAGCAATCTGATATCAGAACCACTTTGATCACACAAAGGAAGCCGGTTCAGATTCCGTTCCAGGCGTCTTTTGGGCTACCTCATGATTTTGGCACCATCTGCTTCGCCTGATCCTCCCGCCAGTAATCGTCTGCACTAGGCGCTGGCTTGAATTTTCTCCAGGATCCCCATGGGACGCGGGGCTTTCCGCATACACACAAGAGGAAGATAGGGAAGCCCACGAGACACCAAATACCAACAATGGAGCCGAAAATGATCCCTCCAAGTTGGTCGCTACTAAACTTGCGCGGAGCGTCCACGAGCGGGAGTGCGAATGCC
Organism: Limonomyces culmigenus; assembly: GCA_002233555.1. Lineage (NCBI taxonomy): Eukaryota > Fungi > Basidiomycota > Agaricomycetes > Corticiales > Corticiaceae > Limonomyces > Limonomyces culmigenus. Next base: position 1,942 of record LCTX01003337.1, on the reverse strand, counting down.
GCGGTCGCGTTTAGGCATGTGAGGAATGTTGTGTTCAGGGATGATGGAAGAGGCGTGTCGTTAAGGTTGGGAGGAGCGGTATTATTGTCCGTAGGCTGGTTCAAAACCATTGAGGCCGTGTTGTTGTACCAGTCGAGGGTCACCACAAACGACGATGCTCGGTAGTATTGGACTGCTTGCTCTGGGTATACGGCGGGTACGGAAGCATCGCGAGCAAAGGCGACAATTTGGCCGGTCGTGTCCTGTGCCGAGCAATTCAAGATGATCGCTGAGAGGACGGCTCAGACAGAGGCAGCATCACCAACGAGGTGGTACATCTCGTTGGTGGAGGGAGAGGAAGGCTTGACGGCGACGGTAGAAGTGTTGCCCCCTGGACGTGCATTCTCGTGGTCGTAACACTGTGTGGGGTATCAGATTTATAGGGCAGGACCAGAGAGTGTGATACTCACGCAATCGTTTTGGCAATAGTAATGATTGTGAATTGGTACCGGCCAGAACACATAGGGGAACGCCCAAGAGTCAACGTAGTAGCCAGAGTATCCATACGGATATCCGCTCGAGTACCGTGTTGTTCCGTAGATAGAATCCTGTGTAGCCGATCAGCTTCCACATGCAAACATGAAATGGGTAATTGTTCACCCTTGTTCCACTCCCATATTGCCGACCTGCGTATGGAGAGCTACTTCCAAGTGTCCCGACTTTACCACCGCCGCAACTGTAGGAAGACGCGGATGCCTTCGTACCAACACCAACGCCTGCCCCGAACGCAAATGACTGCGTCTTTGTGATCTTCGGGTGGCTTTTCGGGAACGATGCAGACGGATGAAAGCCTGAAGACGACTTTCCGCCTCCGCCGCTGGACTCGCCGCCACCTTCTCTACTGCTATGGCCACCCTCGCCACCACCGCTGCCGTGACCTTCGCCTCCTCCACCGTGGCCTCCTCCACCGCCCCCGTCTTTTCGACGCTCAGGCGCGTGTATACCAAGGAGTCGACTGGGCATCGCATGTATGGTTGCCGCGAGATGAGACAATATCTAGCCAGGGAGGCTCTGAGGGGGCGTTTACAGATGCACCAGAGTGCCCTTCTTAAGTAGGGCCCAGTATAACACCGCATGCTATGCATGTGGTGATGGTGGATAGATAGTAATCATAAGTAACACCGCTTCCTGGGCCGCCAACGGTCAAGCTACGCGAACATTCCTGGGCTGTGGCATCCGCGCATCGCCAAAGAGCAAGAGAACTGTCATGGGAAGTCCGGAAGGAGTTGTTCCGGTTGACAAATGTAGACATCTCATCACAGCGTTTGAGCGCTTGGAGCTGACGCCACCGCGCAAGTCGTAACATGTGGTGGTGGGCAGCCGAACTCGAGTGGTAATCCATGTACATAGCCCTCCAGACCGGCTGACTGTTCAACAGCACGCGCGAGCGACTGAGTAACGAGATCTGCGGCAAAAGACTCGGAAGGAAACGTTCCGGGTTTTGAATGTCGTAGTGAGCTATCTGTCCTTGATCTGCGCGCACATGAGTTCGAAAGGGCAAGAGAGGCACGCGTTACGCGTTCTTTCACCGCACTGAATTATGATTTCATCATGAAGCACACGTGATCACTCACGTCCTTTTTCCGTCACGTCATAGATTGAGCGCTTGTATACTTACATATAGAGTGGACCGCCTACGATGAGATGTAACGGAGAAGTAACTGGTGGGCACAACGTAGGCAACCGGTACGATCGACCTGTTCTGATCTGTGGGTAACTCGAAAAACTTGCCTCATTGTTTTGCCATCTTGACATTTTGCTGGAAGTTGCCTGGACTACTGCTGTTCCCCCGCCTCCTTAAGTTGTTGAATTTGCCGGACCTGAAGCACCAGAACAGAAGCATGGCAAGGAGCAGAGCCCCTAGGACAGATCCTATGACAATCCCCGCAATCTCCCCGCCGCT
>LCTX01003336.1:0-10483 GCA_002233555.1 Limonomyces culmigenus | reverse complement strand
ATTTACTGACCGAAGTTTTGCGCTAGGCTGCCGACATCATCATCTCAACTTTGTGAGTGTTGAAGATTGGTCTCGTGTATTCCGTTGTTCGGCTCTATGAACTTGATTCGGCTCTCCTGAGGTTGAGCCATGAATACCCTATTCGTTCGTCATGTCACTGCAAGCTATACTTTCTTAAATAGTATTGTCCTTTGCTTACATTGCAAGTCGAAACAGTAGTACTAGTCGTGGTCGGAAGCGAAATGAGGCGTGACGTAAGCCCGCAGCAGGGTTTGTCATCACGATCTGCCTCTCTCCGCGACCGCCATCAGGAAAAGCACTCCTTGCAATATAGCGCCTCATAGCGGTATGGCGACTCATAGCCGGACTTGTAAGGCCCTAAATACAGATGTACTATAGCCACCCCCTCCCGTCCCATAGCTCAATAGAAATCGCCTTTTGCACAGCTATAGACCCATCTCCTGCTTGATAGCCATACATATTCAGTCGCGAGTCATGGCATATCACGACTAAACCCACAAAAGTGGCTGTATACGGGTCTATAGGTGCGTACATCTGCGTAATCTACACCCTACTCGGTCGCTCTCGTCGCGGGAGACGACGACGGGCCCGCCGCGTTGGCCTGGCGCTTCTGCCATGCTGCGAGGATCGCCGCCATCTCGTCACCACCGTATGACGGCGCATCCTGCTCGTCAGCGCCGGCCTCCGAGTCAATCCCACTGAGAAAAGAAGATCAGTTGGATGTCGCTCTCGAGTACATGTAACGCACCGGCACTGCTGGTACAGGTCCTTCTGGAGGCTCTCGACGAGGTCCGGCGCAGAGCTCTCGAGCTGTCGCAGCTTCGAGAGATGGCGCTTGTAAGTAGACTTGTACTCCTTCGCCGAGAACTCAAGTCTGTCGTAGTAGCCGGGTCCAAACTCATCGAGAACACAGTGAATCTGACAAGGAAGCGTGAGTATGAGCATCGAGAACCGATCCGGTGCGACTCACGACTGTTGCAGCGATCGCTATGGTCTCGAGAGGGATGCTGCCCTCGAAGTAAGAGGAGAGCATGACACCCTCACCCGTCTTCTTGAAGACTTGCTTCTTGATGATCGAGACATTTGCACTCTGCGCGTACGGACCGTCGAACGTTGATGCATCCTAGTTATGTTGAGTAAAAATTCACAACAGAGGAAAGATACGCACCAGGTAGACGTAACTGTTGTTCTTGAGGAGATCCTTTACTTTGAGCGCAGCCTGAGGCGCCTTGTTCTTCGATTCATTGAGATGGAAGATAGCCTCGATGCACTTGGCCGCGTTGTGAAGTTCGCCCCGGATTTGAGACCCGCGCCTCACGATCTGACGAAGATGAGAGTCTGAAGTAGCGAGGCAAGGTGAAACATACCAGCTCGAGGAAGTCGTCGTTGAAGGGCGGCACCTTGCCCTTGTCCTTGCATACCTCGGCGTAGCACTTGCACGCCCACTCCTCGGTATCGCTGGGCTCTGGGAACGCATGGCGAGTGAGGATGAGAGCACGAAAGTGCTTCATCGCGACGTCGAGGAGGACTTGAGTCTTCTTCGATAGGTCACGCAGACGCAGGTCATCCACCGGTGTCGTCAAGTGCACCCGCCCTAGACTCTACTAAATCCACACCCTTCCAAACCTCTCATCAATGCCGTCCTGTGGATTCTGCAAGAAGTACATACCAACATCGAAAGGCGTTTGCATGCATGTGCAGCAGCGGAAGTCGTGTCACAGGAAGCGAAGCGCATGTCTCACGCGTGCCTCGCTTGCTACCTCCAACGCGAGGACCAATACGGCGGTCAACGTCGACTCGTCTGAAGAGGAGGGCGCCCCGGCAGTCGTCGATGCTGCAGGTATCGAAGAGCACGCCCGTTCGGGCGGTACGGTGCAGGTTGATCCGCCTCGCGCATCCACGCCCGGCTTTGACGATCTTCAAGCAGATGCCAACGGAGGTGCAGGATTGAACGCGGCGGGCGGCGGGGCGAGAGGATCGCAGGTCGAGGACGTCACGGAGGAAGAAGGGGCGCCGCGCTTCGTGCAGCCATTTCCGGCAGAGTGGCGAGCAGGCACGCCGACGAGCGATTGTTGGCAGCCCACTCTGTTCGAGCTCATGCGCAACGAATCACTCGAGCGTGGAGAGGTCTGGGGACCATTCGAGAGCGAAGACGAGGCCGAGCTTGCGCAGTGGTTGTTTGATAACGTGGGGATGACCGAGATCGACAACTTCTTGCGTCTGCGCTTCGTGTGTCCCTCTTGCTTCTGACCAATGACATGCTATTTATGATCTCCCCTTACGTACTCTACGTCAAGTCTCATAGTCAGTCTCCCTCATACAAGAATTGCCGCTCTCTATTCCAAAAGATCGGTGATCTCCCTCGAGGCCCAGAGTGGCAATGCAGAGAGCTCACCATTGAGGGCGACATCACTGACGACCACGGCAAGCTTGCTACCGAGATTGTAGAGCTCTGGATGCGCGATCCTGTTGAGTGCGTGAAGGAGCTGATGAGCAACCCGGATTTCCAAGATGTGATGGCCTATGCACCTGAGCGTGTATTCTGCAACTCTGACGGCACCAACCGGCGCTATGACGAGATGTGGACAGCAGAATGGTGGTGGGACATGCAGGTATGAACCGCTGTCATGAAATTTTGCTTATGGAAATTCTCATGCAGTCTACAGCTCCGTCTACCTAAGGGCGCTAGGATGGCTCCGCTCATTATAGCGGCTGACAAAACTCAGCTGTCGCGGTTCAGTGGGGACAAGTACGCATGGCCAGCTTACCTCACTCTGGGCAACATCTCCAAGGCTATCCGACGCAAGCCTTCGTCTGGAGACACGGTTCTCATTGGCTACCTTCCTGTGACCAAGCTCAAAGGTCTGTTTGGGCGTGCAGAAGATGCAAAGGAGGCTCGGTGGCGGCTCTATCACCCTTGTATGCGCTTGATCTTGGAGTCAACCAAGGCATCCGGCAAGAGCGGCATCGAGATGCTCTGCCCCGACAGCCTCATCCGCCTCATGTTCCTCATCTTGGCTGTGATCGTGGCGGACTTTGAGGAACAGGTGCGTATTGCCTGTGTCAAGAACAACCGCTGCCCGAAGTGCAAGGCACGGCTGGATGAGCTTGGCGATCTCAAGACATCTGCCCCTCGTGACCCTCAAGAGATGGCAGCTCTGTTTGAGTGGATGGCTGATCATCCTGGCATTGTGCCTGACCAGTTTGAGCAGGATGGTTTACGACCTGCTTACAAGCCATTCTGGGACGATCTGCCTCACTGTGATGCTCTGCAGGCCATCACACCCGACCTTCTTCACCAGATGCACAATGGTCTCATCAGCCACTACATTGTGCCGTGGTGCCAGGATCTGGCCGATCCTGGAGAGCTTGATTAGCGTCTGATCAAGACCCCTGCTCGCCCAGTCACAGAGATGCGCCATTTCGACAGGGGCATCTCACAGATCTCCCAATGGTCAGGGAGGGAATCGAAGGAGGTGGAGAAACAGTTTCCCGGTATCCTTCCAAGCGCTGTTCCCTCACAAGCAGCACACTGTGCAACTGCTGCAAACAACTTTGTCTATTTGGCTTCCTACCAGTCACACATGGACCTCACCCTGGCTGAGCTGGACAGAGCCCTTGCGTTGTTTCACGACACCAAGGACATCTTCCTTCAACTTTGGGATTCATTCAACATTCCAAAGATCCATTCTTTGGTGCACTACTCGCCCATGATTTGACTCCTTGGCTCTGCTGATGGGTACAATACTGAAGCACCTGAGCAACTACACATCGACATTGCCAAGGACGCTTACAACTCAAAAAACAAGCGCAATTTTATCATACAGATGACAACTCATCTATCTCGGAAAGAAGCCCTTATCAAGTTTGGCGCCTTCAAGGCCTGGTGCGCCGCTCCTGTCCAGGACCGCCCTGACAAGCCGCACACTTCAGAGACAGCCAATGACGAGCCCAAGGAGGATGAGCGTACCATTTGCTCTCAATGTCGTCAACCTCCACTGTCTTCAAGTCAGCAAACCAGCAGTGCATCGCCTCCTGATGGGACCCTTGTCTCACCCTCTCCACCTCAGCACAAGTACCTGATTGCCAAGAAGAGCCCACATCCTTGCACGCGTATAGATCATGCACAGCAAACCCATAACGCTCCCTGTATGGCTCATGCCATCTGTCAATACCTCCGCTTGTAACATCCCATCTCGCTTGACTCGCAGATTGATGTCTTCAATCGGATCTGCATTCCACTTCCTCTCATCCCTTTGCTCGGGCCCATGTTCAAACAGATCATGGAGAGCGTGAGAGCCACGCCCGGTGCTCCAGCCAAGAGTAGGGTGGCTGCTTAGCCAGCTCGACTTGACACTGTATTGGTCCGCACATCTCAGTTCTGTTGAGCTACACAAGGGACTCGACTTCAAGGTATGTAGCATTCTCCAGCTCCACCATTACTCTATCTAATCCTATGTCAACAGGATTGCAAGTGGCGCAGCTGAAGGTAATCTTCGCCTTCCCAGCTCAGCCTGGGTCCAAGCACAACACAGAGCCACTTGCATACATTGAGTGGTTCCGCCCCTTCTCATCACGTCACCCAGACACTGGTCTTTACTAGATCACCAGATCTACTCAAGATGGTGGTCAACCCAACGCACAGATTGTTCCGGTGCGGGACATTTACTGTAGCTGCCATCTCCTGCCCAACTTTGGCACAGCAGCAGACTCCACCTGGACATCGGCTGATGTTCTGGAGCAGGCTGACATTTTTTCCGTCAATAATTTCACTCACTTGCTCGCGCATCGGCTACTTTCTTAATGATGCATATGTATTGCTATCGTTCTGCAGCTGTCCTTACTGTAAACAGGGGTTAGTTCATGTAATTGGAAATAATAATGTTCAGATTTGCCGATATCACCCCAAGACTTGGGCATAGCACTCAGGCTATGTGCTCGCATACACAGTTTTAATTACAAGTATCTACGATGAGCCACTCAAGTAGAGTGAAGTCGTGGACGAAGAGGAGGTTGAGGACGCGAATTCATCAAACAAGGCCAACCGCGCTTCGTTGATCTGCGCCGTGATCCTCTTCCTGTCCTCTCACTCGCACGTCTACCAGCCGGACGCAAACCTGTGTCCAGCCAGTGGGCTCGAGTTTTCTACTGTACCCCTCTCGGCCGCTATGTGTTTTGGGGCGAAAGACTGCCGGCCAAGTGCCCCGCCGGCGGTCGCCGAGCATCCTTGATTGGGCTCGACGGTTGCAGCGACATGCGACATAGTGAGTCTTCCTTTCAGCTCATCCCGAACGTCCTCGGGCTGCTCAAGAAACTGCCGCGCTGTGTACCCTTCGCAAGGAAGCAGCCGTGGTGACTACGATGCACCCGCGCGTGCGATGGCCAAGACGGCCCTCATATGCTGACGAGTTGCTCAGACATCCCCGGCACACGGGAGCGCTCGCCGCGCTGTCTATCCTCAGCAAGAGTATGTGCATGTCGTACTTCGATGTGCATCCGGACGGCCGGTCCGCGAGCACGGCGGACGACGTACGCGACCAGCTCGAGCGCGACGGCACGGCGGTCGATGACGGCTTCCGCACGAGTCGCGAGGACGCACGCCCGGGCCGCAAGGACCAGCACCCGTCGCGTGTCCGTGCCGTTCGACCGGATCCCCCCCGTCGCGACACTCGTCATGCCCGCCGCTCTCGACGTCACCGCTCCCAGGCCACGGCCCGCTTGGCCCCCGCCCGCGCACGGGCTCGAACCCAAGTGTGGCAGCGGTTGCCATCCCCATCCCGGCTAAGAACGCACAAATCTAGCCGTCGACTCCGTTGCGGTTCCCGCCGACGATGGGTCCGCGCACGCCCTCCAGCGGGACGGCGCCACTGCAGCCGATGCAGCGCGCGACGGTGGGCGGCTCGCCCGGCATTCCGCTCTCGCACTCGTCCGGCATCACCTTCTCGCGCTTGCCCTCCACGCCGCTTGCGCCCGTGCCCGCACCTGCGCCCGTGCCTTCCCCGACCGAACTCGCCACGAAGAGCAAGACTGACTCGCTCGTCAACATGTACCGCGAGAAGGAGCGCGGGCGGCCGCAGACGACGGCAGCGCCGCTCGGAGCCTCACGGATGGCACGCGGGAGCGTGCTCGGCGCGGGGACGACACCCGTTTGCTTCGATGTTGGACGCACTCGCACCGCCGTTCGTCGTGTGGGCGGCCTCGGTGTCGCAGGACTTGTCGACGCAGGAGCCCGAGCCACCGGAGGCGCTCGTTCCCCCCGCATCCGCGTGGCGCCACGAACCACGCATTAGGACGCAGAGCCCGCAGCGCACATTCATGGCGCGCTGCTGCAGGATGTGCTCCTAGTGGTGGCTAGTGTCGTTCGACGAGCCCAGATGATACCCTGTGTCAACGTAATTGAAGTCATCTTGTGTTAAACCTGATCATAAGTACACGATAATGGTGCAATAGCATAACACTTTGTCATTCAAAGGGTAAGGCGTGGGTTGGACTCACGCTCGAGCCACCTTTGTCAGATAGGGCTGGTTTAACCCCCGAACTGGTGTTTAGCTACAGGACAGGCGCTATAGCCACGGTAGCGAACAAGCTGCTACTGTAGTTCTTCGACCAAGTATTTGTCGCATGTCGCTTACCTCCGAATCTGAAGAGTCTGCACGGGAATGTCGTGTCGCTTCACCGTCAATGAATGATGTCGCAAAAGGATTACATAAGAACAGAGAATAACAAACTAGCATGGAACAAAATCAATCAGAACCATTGTGCATGACAAAATCGTGACAATAGCGCTTGTTCAGCTTCACCCGGCGCATTCCGCGGCCAAGAGCTGCCTTGGGCACTACAACTGTACCTGGACTAAGTTGCTCGGCTAGCGGGTTGGGGAGCGCGGGTACCTCCGCAAGGCCAGTTGACGTGGTAGCAGGCGGAGTGGGGTCGCGAAGGAACGCGGCAATCAGCACAGCGGGAAGAGTGGCGGAGTCCACATCCTCGTCGTTGTCTTCGTCGTTCTCAAATGGACTGGCCGGTGTACCAACATCAGCGGCGACAACGTTGGAGGCCGGGCCGTCGCACTCGAGAGGACCACCGGAGATCTTGGTCCAGAGCTCCAGATCGCTCTTCTGCACGCGTAGGAGCTCCTGGACTGCCGGAGCACTGGTGACCGAGTCAAAGGAGAGGTTGAACGAACCAACTGTGCACTTCTTGTGGGCTTTCAAGATAAGATCTTGGTTGTTAATGGCATTGAAGGCCGCCACAAACCAGGCAACTGACCGCAGGCGAAGTGTGGGGAGGGATGTGTTGAGCTTGACCTGTGCAGGAGGGACACCGTTCTTGAGGAGCGTCGAGGTCTCCTTTGTGACATCCTGAAGCTGAGCGTGCTTCACGGCAAGCTTGAACGGGCGCTGAATGCCAACATCGCACACTTGCCATATGCCAGTGCACCCGCCGGGGACGTAGGTGAGCGCAATCCATGGCCAGAGGTTGGCAACACGCGTGCGAAGCTCCAGGGATCGATGTACAGTCCATACGTCGAGCTGTAAGATGCAAACCTAGACACTTTGATAAGTATATTGATGCGTCTCAAAGGAAGAGAACAGACCTGGTCAGGTGCATAGCCGTACTCGGCCTTCTTTTGCATCCAGTATGGGACAAGGATGGTCTCAATCCAGACAATCATCAAGCCCACCGTTGACCAGTAGCTGTCGCAATTGAAGCTGAAGACAAACCCGAGTTTCTGAGCCTCTGCATACATCGGAGCAGTGCTTGGTGGGAGAACGCGGTTGGTGGCTCCCTGCGTGATGACCTGCACAGGAAGAGCGTCTCCGCTGGCCGAGACGGCGACGACCGCTGTCCATGCTCGCTTGTCGTCGATGCCAACCATCGGTACCTGCTTCGAGCCACGCTCTGCATACGTGAGGAGAGTGTTGTCCTGCATGAGGACATTCGTCTGGTCGACGTTGACTCGGAGCGCTGCATGCCGGATGCCGTGGGCCATGGTGAGATGGGTGATACGAAGGAAAGAAGTCCGGCACTGTGCCTCGGCGTCAACAGGAATTTTTTGAGCGGCTCGAGTAGCACGTCGTGGTGCCCATTTGAGATGGTGAGCCACAAACTCGCGAGTGAACGACGTCGAGCAAGAGAACTGAGAGCCATCGGTGGCACAAGCCTCGAGGAGATGTGGGGAAGTGTGTTCGATGTAGCCCAGCATCAACCCACGGATGACGGGGATGTTCAGGCGTACACCGACCTCGCGAAGAGCGACAAGGTTTCTCTTGATGTTATCCACAAGCTCTGGATTCTGCGACTGCATGAAGTGAGTGAGGTGTCTGTCCAGAGGCAACTCAAACTTGGCCACGTACCAGAACTCCGCTGCGAGTTGTATGACCACCCGGCGATGACCCGTGGCGCACACGCTCCAGTACGCCCTCCTTCCATCAAGGCTGACCATGTGCGCGTTTGATGTACGTTCCGAGTACTTGCGGAGTGAGCCGAGCAAAGTCACGAAAGTTTGTGCGATGTAGATGCTTGACAATGCCGGCTGGGGACATACGGGGTCCACCATGCGACCGGGCCGCATTGTCAATCTGCCTCCAGAGATGAGGCTCTGTCCAGTTAACAGCGGTGGCCTCCACGTGCGCGTGCTTGCGCTTGCGCCCACGCGGATTGGTGTTTGCGACACGTGCAGCCTCGGTAAAGCCGCGTTTAGGACGAGACAGCTCGGCAGCATGAGGGTCGGCTTGGGTATGGTCGTAGTTGGATGAGGACAGAGCCTCGTGAACAGTCTGAGAAGTTCGTCAGCAATGAAAGATGAGAGGAAGAAGAAAAAGACGCACAATCACCTGATGTTGCTGCACCTTTATCTCAGCTCGTTTCCAAGCAATTCGCTTGCAATCAGCTTTGCGCTTCCGCTCTGCCTTTCGCTGAGCTTTCCATAGCAGGCCCTCGGTGCTCTGCTGCTCGACATCCACTCGCTCATCTTGTAATGCAGCCATCTCCCGACTCCGCTGCTCAGCAGCCCCTGCCGGAGAAAGCGGGGAGAAGTATCCCAGCAATCCTGTCCGAGGCGCATCGTGCGGCACCCGTCGATTGACCTGATGGCACATGTCAGTATATGTTGATCAAACATTGTAAAAGTACTCATACCTTGATGCGCTTGATGCTTGGAGGAGAATATACATTGGCATCAGACAACATCCAGTTGTCTGGTTCAAGCTCTGCAGGAAGACTGCCAGAGCAAGAGGTTGGAGAGGAAGATGGAGGACAGGAGGGTAAGAGCTCCCATAAAGAGCTGAGGTCCGAAGCTAGCTCAAGGTCCAAAGCCGGCTCAACGCCAAAGCACAAGGTGTCAAAGGCAGCGGTGTCAATTGAGTTCAAGGAGGAGGAGTCAGATGCGACACCGAGTGCAGGTGTTCCGGTCAATGGAGGTGTAGGATTGAGAAGCTGTGTGTGATCAGATGATATTCATGAGGCGTAAGGGGAATGGACTCACCAGAGAGTGAGGATCTAACCCAAGAATGTCAGCAGAGACGTTCTGAGCTGCCAGGCACAGCATGACGGCGTAATGAGCACGAATGAGATGCTTGTTCTCTGGCAACCATGGCTCTGCATAGAAGCCAAACTCCTCGAGGTAGCTCCATCCAGTCACGCCGCACAAATAGTTGTCACCTTGGGGCGTGGTTGGGATGTCCATCTCAATGAAGTCCCGTGGAAATCCAAGGATGCGGATCCAATCATGTGCGCGGCGCAGAAGCTGAGGAGGAACAGGCCACCGAAGGGAGTCCCGTGAGCGAATGAGCCCAACAGCAAAGTCAAACTCGAGCTCGGCCCAATGTGCGTCTTCTTTGTTGATAGGAAGCCCAAGCTCACAGATGGCTCCGCTCTTGATCTCCTCTCCGAGCTCGCGAACGTACGTCAAGGATGGGTGTGTGTTGTAGGCAGTCCATGCCTCGTCATCGAGCTCCAGCCCGTACTGAAGGTCAGTCGTGACGATCTTGCGCTTGAAGGAGCTGGTGTTGGTCCGGTGAGCGTGCAGCCGACTCGAGAGGACCTGTGTGACTGCATCAATGACGGCTTGATCCAGGATGCCGTCCTGGAAGATCTGCGTGATCTGCGACGCTCGGATGTATGGTGTCAGGTACTGGTTCCACCCGACAACCTCGAAGATGTACTGTAGGGCTCGAGGAAGATCGGCAAAACGGCCATGTAGAAGCTCGGGAGATGCGTGAGTGATGTGAGAGTTGATCCAGCTAGACGCACGTATCCAACAATCCCGAGTGTCAATGGCATGGTGTAGCTCCTTGAGAAGTGAGATGGCCGCAAATGGGATAAGTGCATGACCAAGCACACCAGCTATTGAGCAGTAGCCTGCCCTCCACATCGCATCGAGACGGCGGCCAATGTCGTTGAGTGTGTCGAACGTGGGTATGCAATGCGCCGAGACGATGGGGGCAAGTTCGTCCATGGAGAC
>LCTX01003230.1:0-10377 GCA_002233555.1 Limonomyces culmigenus | reverse complement strand
TACGTACATCGACAAATGCACAGAATCACATCCTCCTCCCAGAGATTCGCTTCCTTTGGTGCAACGCAAGGAGGGGCCTGTGACAAGAGTCGTTGGCGAGCGCCATGGTGGGAGGGGGAAAGGAAAGTGGCAGCACGTGTGCCGACGCGTCTCTCGACGCTGATATGCCCCTGGCGGAGCGCTGTGTTGCCTCTTTCGTTTCCGCTATTCATACCGCAGGAATTACATGTGCACCGTAGGTCGACTCAAGTTAGTAATGCCCCTAATAGGATATGTGGTGTGCTTGTCGTACCTGGCAACCACTCCGTCCTCGGGAGTTCTTCGGCGCTGGCGCTGATGCCTCCGCGAGAGCGAGGAGTTCCGTCTCTCTGCCTCTCGTACTCACCACGGTCTTTCGTCTGTCCTTTGAACCATGCTCCGGTCGACGTTCCTTACTCTCGTGCTGGCGCCGCTGGCGGTGCTCTCGCAGACCATTGTGAATGGTCAGATCTTCACCAACGGACTGTCTATCGTCGACGTATGTACATTCGTAGCCGCGGGAGACGCTAGCTGATGTTTCATAGGCCCCGCAACCTAAGACGTTCGACACACTATCATTCGTATGTGTCTTTGTGCTGACGTTCTCTGCAGCACGTTCCATGGAGGTTCTAACATGCCGATCGCTATTGACGTGCGCTTTCCCAATCTGCACACTCTCGCTCAAGTTCTGAACAAACCTACAGATCTCTGGCAATGGCCACCTGGATCAGTCAGCCTCCATCCCAAGTTCCAGCAAGGACACCCGCTTCGACCTCCTCCAGATCTTCCTTGTGTCCTCGCAGACGAAGCTGAACCTCACCGTGTCCGAGGGCACTGGCCTGCTGCAGCAGGAGCAAGGGAGTACCGTCAAGCACCTCGATTACAACATTTCGAGCTGTGTGCCTGCCGGGGACTACAACGTATGTCCTCTCCTCCCCTCCCAAGTGCCCAGAGCTAACAGGGGCCTGGCCTGTAGCTCACTGTGTACGAGTGGTCGCACATCAACGGGACGGCGCACTACACAATCACTCCTTTGCCCATCTCGATTGAGAATCCCAGCCAGTCCGGTTCTTGCTCCGGCAACCAGCTGGAGGACCAGCCGCAGCAAGCTGCTGCACTCTCCAACAGCCCGTGGCTCACGCAAAGCGGGACGCCCATCACATACCCTGGTGTCAGCGGTGCTCGCTCCGTACTCCCCAGCATGTCTATGTTGGCCACGGTGATCATGGGCGTGTTTGCTGTGAGCCTCTTGTAGGTTCCCCTCCTTCGCGTACCACCCATCTCTATACCCTACAATACCAAGTCCATAAAGTAAAAGAGTGGTCGAAGTCGTGGCATACAAACGTCCGAGCGTGCAAAGCGAAGCGACAAGATAAGCACACAGCTCAGTTCTTCCTTCCGAACAACTTGAACTTGGCCCTCATTCCGGTGGGGACGGGCGCCTCCACCGTCACGGAGCTAGTATTCATCAGACTGAGCTCCGGTACGCTCGGCCGGCGCTTCATCGCAGGCAGGCGTGTCTTGACTTTGGCGTTTTCGCTCGGGTCCATCTCGAAGAACGACACGGCGCGGGGCGCTTCCTCTTCCTGGCGCGTCCGCCGCGCCGCCATCGCGGGCAAGCGCGTCGTCACGACACGGGAGCGCTCATCGCCGTCGATAACCGATGCTGCCCGCGACGCAGGCCGCGAGTCGGGCGGAACGAGTGAGCCCTTCCGCGGGATCGGGAGCGAGGATGTCGACGCGGCCGAGCCAAGGTTCCGCAGCGACGGCCGCTTCGTCATCGGGGGCAGCCGCGTCGTCACGACAGGCGCACCGTCCTCGTCGAGCACCGCGCTGGAAGGAGCAGGCGACGGATTCCGCGGGATGGGCGCGGGCAGCGGCGAGCCAGCGTCAGCGCGCGCGGCGCGCAAGTCGCCGAGCGAGGGCCGGCGCCCTGGCTGCGAAAGCGCACGCTTGCGGACGGTGCGGTTCGCAAGGAGCGCCCCGTCCGGCGTCGGCGCGCGGGGGAACGGGAGCGTCCGGCCCGGGATCGTGAGCAGGTCCGAGTCAGGCGGGGGCCGTACGGGCATGGCGGGGACGGGCTCCGCGGGCGCGAGCAGGAAGCCAGTGGACGACGGCGTGCGCGGTGTCAAAGGCGGGATGCTGCCGTCGAGGGCGAGAACGCGGGTGAGGTCGGCGACACGGGCACGTTCGAGCCGCAGGTTCTCCTCGATGTCTTCAGTTGCTTCCTTGAACCGAACGCCGGAGGGAGCGGGACTTGCTGCGCGCGACGGGGTCTGTGAGGGGAATGGGTTCAGGAAGGCCATCGGCGTTGCGGCGGTTGCAGGTAGTGTTGGGGTGGGCGCAGGAAGAGTAGTAATTGTAGGAAGAGTAGTAGTTGCAGAGAGAGGACTCGATGCGTTCGAGGGCAGAGGCGAGGGCAGAGGTGAAGGCGCAAGCGAAGTCGAGCCGGAGATGGAGCTCTTCGGAGAGTGCGAGGGCGACGACGTGTTCGAGAACTTGCGCACGTGCATCGCCGCTCCCGCCGGCATGGCAGGGTGATCCCGCTCGGCGAAAGAGGGCCGGTTGAGCGTGTTACGTGAAGTCGGACGACGGAGGCGCAGCGTGGACGCGGCGGGAGGTGCGATCGTCGCTTCCGGTTCAGCGGCAGGTGCGTTGCTCGGAGACGGTGTCCGGGCGACCGCTCCTGGAGAGCAGCCCGAGCCCCGAGGCAGGCCCTCGAGGATGGGCTGAAGATCGCGGGCCATGCGGTCGATCTCGGAGGCGAGCGAGTCGTGTGGGTTTGTCGGCGGGACGACAGTTGGGATGCTGGGCAGACCATGGGCCGGGGGCGCCTTCGCGGCTCGGAGGATGCTGGTCGGCGTTCGCCGTATGGAGCCAGAACCGGAGGCGAGAGATGCAGGGTTTCCGGGCCCGAAGATCACAGGCTCCGAGGGACGACGGGGAAGAATCGGCTTCGGTTCAGTAGAGGTCGGCTCGAGCGAGGCGACGCGGCGGTGGCTGGTCGGAGACTCTGGAGCGTCATCTGGCGTTTCGAATGCTGTGCCCAGGGATGGGAGCGATGAAACTACTCGGCCAACCACAGGCGCGGTCGATGGTGGCGACAAAGAAAGAGGAGTGGATGCATCGTCATCGTCTTCGCCGTCCGAGCCAGACAAGTCGAAGAACGAGACGGCTGCCGAGGGCGGAGCAGGGCCGATCTCGCTGGTCTCAACTTTCAAGCTGTTCCTCACTGCAAGACTTCGGTGTCCCGACTGCACATCCTCCTGAACGACGGTATCGTCCTCGAGGCGCGTGAATCGCGCAACGGGCGTCTTCGGTCCATGGTCGCTGTCGTCCGCATCGCTGCCAGGCGAACTTGCCCGCTCGATCGGCTTCGGAGCGGTCACTGAGATGCGATAGTAGTCCTGGAAGACGTCGTCCG
This sequence comes from Limonomyces culmigenus, assembly GCA_002233555.1. Lineage (NCBI taxonomy): Eukaryota > Fungi > Basidiomycota > Agaricomycetes > Corticiales > Corticiaceae > Limonomyces > Limonomyces culmigenus. The sequence continues at coordinate 6,935 of LCTX01003230.1, read as the reverse complement.
TGTCGGCATTGACTTCTTGCATCGCGTCGAGCTCGACGAGAAACGCGTTCTCTTTCCACTTCTCCGAACGCTCGAAAGACTTTATGATCTTCCAGCCGAGCGGCGTGCCACAGCCCTGACACTCCATCTCTTGGACCATGAAGCCCCCAGTACACATGAGTTGGGCAGAAGGAGCATGTAGCTTGACATTAGACCTGGCGAAGAATGTCAGAACGGAGCAAGAGCAAGAGCAATGTTCCAGTAAATTATACTGACACCTGGCGAACAAGTAGAGCAGGGCCTTGGTAGCCAAAAAACGCCTGTGAGAAGAGTTTAGAGAAGCCTCCAAATGAGGCAGAACGCAGACTGGGACGCACCGTAGAGACAATGGATTCTGCCTCCGTTATCTTGCGTTGGCACGACTTGCAGATGTACTCGCGTCCGGCGCGGGCCACCTTGGCCAAGTCGGGCGTGCTCCGGGCACTCTTGAGTGTCTTCGAGGTCATGACAAAAGTACGAGGACGCCAAACCAGGGCGCGGCGAAGGAGAAGGGGTGGAGGCGAGTGGGCCAGGCATCCCCTGATGCAGATGTACTGTAACGGCAGTGCCTGTCCCCGTCGCATCCGCGTGTTGCTTCTCGGGAGCGATTCATGCTGGGCGCGTCGCAGGGTGAGCTGATCGCTGCGGTCATCCGCCCGACAATTGGCTCCTTCGATTCGACAACGGCGCGCCGGCAGCTGCTCTTTGTTTGACGGACGTGCACGACTAGTACAGGGATGATAACTGCGGTAGCGCCCGCAGTGTTGAGTAGCTATCCATGCTGGAGCAAGGTGTAGCACAGCGTTGCCAAGAGATGGCGAAGACCAAGTTGTGTAGCTGCATCGCCACCGCACATCGAATCACGGGGAAATGCCGGCGATCTGCATGCCAAAGCAGCTCATGCCTCTTCCCTGCTTCCTTCAACCACTGGACGTATACACAATCGACCCTCGCCCACTTCGTCAACACTTTCTAGTTTTGTTCAGAAAATAAAAAGACAGGCTCTATGACCCGTTTACGTTTGAATTCTTGGCCAACACCGTCGGACCGTCGGCACTTATCGTGTGGAGCATACCGATGACGTACAGGGGCCTTGGTCCGCTATATAATCCTTAACCTCCGCGTGTCAGCCTCAACTCTCTCACTCTTACGACCCCGTCATGACCACTCTCATCACGACCGCAGCTATCCTCCTTCTCTCGGCCGGCGAGGCGGACGCCTACTACTGCAACGGCTACTACAGTAGCTACAGCTGCAACCGGCGCGGCTTCCGCAGCGGAGGTATCGCTGGCGTGGTTGTCGGTGCGTGTCTTGTTCTGAGACCCCCGTGCTGCAGAGGCTGACTGTCATTCTCAGCTGCTGCATTCCTCGTATTCCTTTGCCTGCTATGCACTTTCCTCCGCCGCCGCCGTAGCATGAGGTTCCGCACCACCAACGCGCAGAACGCCCCTGGCCGCCAGGTCGGCTTCATGTACTTCCCGGCCGCCCACGAGCGTGGTGGCAACCAGACCACCCCGGCTATGGCTGAGGCTGGTATGGGCCAGCACCAGGGCATAACGGGCCAGCAACAGCAGGGCAGCATGCAAATGCCGATGCCTCAGACCGGCGGTGCGGGCGGCCTCGCCTCGCCTCCCCCGGCGTACCACCCGGAGGGCAAGTATCAGCCTGTGAGTCATGTGCCTCTTCGATCGTTTCAACATCTTTGCTAACGCCTGTACAGCCGGCTGGTCCCCCGCCTCCTGACGCACACGGTGCCCCTGCGGCTGGTCACAGTGGCCAGACGTTTGCTCCCGTACGTGTCCTCGACAATGTGACAAGAACGACAACTGATATATATTATTCTCAGCCCCCTGGCCCCCCGCCGTCGTGAGGAATGCTGTTATCTGGGTCAGGTTGATACCATCGTTCGCTAGTACCAGAGGAGGATATTTGTACGATATAGTAATACACGGACTCGAATGCTTATGCATGCTGCCTACACATACGAACCAGTTTGGATGGTCTGTGGTTGTGGTTGGGTCGGAATGACTTCAGCTGCTCCTCTCTCTCTTCCTCATGCCTCAACAGCACGCAGACGCTCGACCATGGACTTTGGGGTTGGCGTCACCCGCGCTCGGCGCCTTCGACTACCGCTCCCTGCGGTTTTTCGAGGGCGCCGCGCTCGCTGATGCCGGCAATCAGGACGACACCGTCGAGCCGACTCTCCCTGCAGAGGATGTGAAAGTGACCGAGGCAAGACTCTTAGGGTCCTACAACTGGACGGGGCAAGCATCCCCAGCTGTACTCATTCCCGGTATGACCACGACCACGCAAGCCTGCCTGGACATAGATCTCACCCCACGCGTCCAGGCTCGCCGCCCATCTGGCGGAGCGACCCTATGCCGTTCACGATCCCGCCCGACAGCGAGCTCTGCCACGATGACGGCGGCATCGTATTCGACGACCACGGTGCAAGGACCCAGCAGGCCACCTCGATTCTCGCCATGCTCGCAGCCGTAAGCGAGTGCACACCGCCCGACGCATTCGAATGGTGGTTGTCTGACATCATCACGGACCGCAACTCGCTCCGGCACCTGCTGCGCTGGGTCGGCCGGTGGCCCAAGCTCGAGGACTTTCGGATCGACGTCTCGCTTGCCGGGGACAAGAGCGTCGTCTTCACGAGATGGAGACCGTCCACCAAGGAGTGGGCGGGTTCGCGGAGTTGGGGCTTCAGCTACGAGGATAATCAGACGGACCGTGCTCCCGGGTGCGAGCTCACGCGGAAGGCGTGTCACGATCGAATTGTCACCTATGTAAGCTGGGCTACTCACACTGTGGCGTATATCTGACATTCCGATCACAGACTTTCGGCGGCCTTCGAGTGGTCTGCCGTTTCGAGGCAGACGCGTGTCTACCCACGTCTCCGTCTGCTGAGGAGCTAGCGGACCAACTCGCGAGGGCCCAGGTCGCAGACGACCCGGACAGCCTCATCTCCCTGGGACCTCTCACCTTCCGCCGCGCAGGCCGGCTCATCCCGCAGGATACCGTGCTGGAACTGGTTACTCGTACCAAGTCGAGCGTCAAGCCTGCGCGCACCACAAATGAGATGTACGCACAAGTGGTGCTCAGTGCGACCGACTACGTCAAGATCGCCATCCACGACGGCGAGGGCACATTCCAAGACCTGCTCGAGGAGATCGTTGGCGAGAGTCCCAGACTGCTCTTGGCGGCTGAGCGGGTGCAGCCGGCATTCAATCGGCTCCGGCTGCTGCTTGGAGCCATCCAGGCGCTCGCAGTTGAGCATGGCAGAGGGAAGCGGCTTACGCTGCTGAACCGCGACAAGAATCTCGAGGTATTTGTGCGCGAGGAAGGGACGACGCTTCCGCAGGAGTTTGAAGACGTCTTTACCTAACGGAGGTCGGCCTTTTCTCTCACTTCTGGTTAGCTACAGCTGAACATCATTCAGTCTACATACCACATCAACTGGGGATGGCTAGTGTAGCACCGTCCCGTCTGTATCGATACCCTGTACACAACTGAAGAGGAAGATGACATGAATCCATGATCTTGAAAGGGATTCAACCACACGAACCAGTTCACCTGGTCACATGCTGTTGCCGTACAGTTGACTGCTCGTGGCTGAAACTCTGTTCTCGACTCCTCCGCGGCATCTTCGTTACTGCCTCAATGGCCAAGACGCCTCATCCGAACAAGGGTCTTTGGACTCAAGGACTAGCCCCTGTTGCGCTCGGCGCCTTCGACAGAGCCTCGCTGCGCTTCATCGAAGGCGCCGAGATCGCTGCTGGTGCTGGTGCCCCTCAAGATGCGGCCCTGCCAAATGAGGAGGTGCAGGTGACGAACGTGAAGCTTCTGGGATCATACAACTGGACAGGGCGGGCGTCGCCCGCCATCCTCGTACCTGGTCAGACGCATTCGAACTCTGCGGTGTTCACTAGCTGACACACCAATCAGGCTCACCTCCGATATGGAAGAACAGCCGCATGCCGTTTACGGTGATGTCTGACGAGGTCCTTTACGCTCGAAACGGCGGTATGGTCTTCTATGACTACGGAGCCGACACCGAGCAGGCAGCTGCTTTACTGGCGATGCTTGTGGCCGTTAAGGAATGCACATCCTCCGACGAGTTCAAATGGAACGCTTCCGATATAATCTCGGACCGGAACACTCTTCGCAGCCTGCTCCGCTGGGCGGGCAACTGGAAATCACTCAAGGACTTCCGGGTTGATATATCGCTCGTAGGGGACAAGAGCATCGTTCTTCCTCGATGGCGACAGTCTACCCCAGAGTTTTCCAGAAAGTACAGCTACGGAGCGAGCTACGAAGATAACCAGACGCTTCCGGCGCCAGGCTGTGAGCTCAGCCGCAAGGCCTGTCACGAGCGCATCATGAGCTATGTGAGCTAGGTTATCTTTTCGAAGATGCATCAAAAGTGAACGAGAAGACAGGACTTTGGTGGCCTAGCGATTGTCTCTCGGTTCGAAGCAGACGCATGTCTCCGAGTGTCGCCATCTCCCGACGAGCAAACTATGCCGCCCACCACGACGGGTTCCAAGGACCCTCCCGAGAGCGTCACGCTTGGCAACTTCAGCTACCGCCGTGTGGGCCAATTGGTTCCTCAAGACCGAGTGATCGAGCTTGCGGCGCGAACCATGACGTCCTCCAAGAATCCTCGCGATGAGCTGTACGGCCAGTTGCTCTTCGCTGGAACGAGCAAACTGAAGATCCCTCTCCACACCAACGGCAAGTTCTACAAACTTCAGTCCGAAGTCTTCGGTGAAACACCAGCTCTGGTCGCGGCAGCCCAGAGCGCGCAGACCTCACTCAAGCGCCTTCGCGTGCTGCTTGGCGCGATCCAGGCACTCGTCCTCCGCCATCGAAAGGACAAGCAGCTCACGTTGTTGAATCGTGGCAGGAAGCTCGAGGTCTTCGTCCGCGAGGAACTCGTCAATCTCCCACAGGAGTTTGTGAACGCGTTCATATGACGCTCAAGGTCAAACCGTTGGCTCGGCCTTGTCTGTATGTAACTGAACACTTACCTGTCTATAGGTTGAAGACTCGCACGAAGGAGCTCGCTATAACACGCACGTCTCAAGCGAAGGATATAAATGCTTCATCCAGTTCAAATGGTCACATGTTACATCTAGTTGACTGCTTAACTCGGAAACTCTGTCTTCGACTTCTTCTTGCCAACGCCTTTGTCTACCACTCCTCGCCTGTCGTCCTACTCCTCACCACCTACCCTACCCCTCGCCTGTTCTCTCACGTTTGTCATACGTTCCATGGCCAACGAGCGGGATTGGCTTGAAGGGCTCGCGCCAGCCGCGCTCGGCGCCTTCGACTATCGCTCATTGCGATTTGTTGAAGGCGCCGTGCCCGTCGCTGGCAGCAAGGCCGCCGCTGTTCTACCTAAGGAAAAGGTGACAATGACCGGCGTAACGTTACTGGGCTCTTACAATTGGATTGGGCTGGCGGAGCCTTCAGTGCTCATCCCTGGTGCGACGCGCGCAGTCCCTGTTCTCAACAAACTCTGATGACACTAACAGGCTCCCCTCGAATGTGGTTTGAGAGCCCACTGCCTTTCACTCTCATCAACGATGAAAAACTCTGCAAAGGAGACGGTGGCGTAGTGTTCGATGACCTTGGGGCCGGCACCGGGCAATCAACCGCCATCCTGGCTATGCTCGCCGCAGTAAATGAGTGCACGCCCCCCAATACATTTGGATGGGACGCATCGGACATCATCAGTGACCGAAATTCGCTCAGGAATCTGCTACGCTAGGTGGGCAACTGGCCGAAACTGAACGACTTCCGCATCGATCTGTCCCTTGTTGGGCAGAAGAGTGTCCTCCTGACTCGATGGAAGCAGGTAACTCCTGAGTTCTCAAAGAAGTTCAGTTTTGGCTTCAGTTATGAGCACTTCAAAACGTTCGCCGCGCCTGGATGTGAGCTCGGTCGGAAAGCCTCGCACGACCGCATCGTTACCTACGTAGGTCTGACTCGCTAGCATTGAGTGTTATAGGACAGTATTGACGTGGCCTATTTGTCAGCTTTTTGGCGGTCTACGAGTCGTCTCCCGGTTCGAGGCCGATGCATATCTCCAGGCTCCTTCGACTCTCGACAGGCAGACTGAGCGGCTCACGAAGACGCTTCGTGGAGATAACCCCAGCAGACCGCGATCACTAGGCGGTCTAACCTACCGCCGTGTAGGTCAACTGGTACCTCAAGAAGAGATCCTCGAGCTAGTCACCCGGACCGCCAACACAGTCCAACAGCCCCGAGATGAACTGTACAGTCAAATGATCTTTGGTGCAACCAATCACTTGAAGATTGCTCAGCACCAGAATGGCCGGTTCTATGAAGTCAAGTCGGAGACCGTCGGTAGCTCCCCCGAGCTCGTCCTTGCTGCCGACAACGTGCAGCTCTCGCTGAAGCGCCTTCGGGTCCTGCTCGGCGCGATCCAGGCCCTCGTTGTTTGTCATGGTCCAAAAACGCAACTGACGCTGCTGAGCCGTAACAAGAAGCTTGAGGTCTTTGTCCGAGAGCAAGGTGTGGTACTCCCCCAAGAGTTCGTGGATGCTTTCGTGTGATGTTGTGTGACTTTCGGATAGCTCTCATGAATGTATGTACCGATGGTTCGCCAAATCTATGCAGTTTGTCATCGTCGCGGTGAGATGTGACGTACACGAAACCTGATAACCACTCAAAAGTCTCCGTTCTGTTGGTGAACCGTTATCTCGACCATGGTCAATCACACCACCCAGAGCCGCATGCCACTTGTACCCGAGATGAAGGCGAAGTGGATGGCCAGCAGAGAACCTGCAATCCACGGTCTGTCCCTAGGAGACCGGGGTGGTGCTATCAGGGTAAGGATTGTGATTGACACGCGAACGCGGTGAGGCCAACACCGCAGATAACAC
>LCTX01003204.1:0-18423 GCA_002233555.1 Limonomyces culmigenus | reverse complement strand
CACACCTTGACGTTTCGGAAAACACTGTAAGAGCTGGGATTGGAGCTGTACGGGGCCAACCCGTTGCGCGCAATGGTTTGTTGCCAGAACGGGTCGTTAGGACCCGCAGTGCCAGCCCCTAACGGAGCGGAGCAGGAAGTTCCCAGAGCTGCCACAAGCGACACGAAGGCTAGAGGGATCGCCAGGAAGGAGGCGAGCCTCATGTTGGAGAAGAGCATGCCGAGCGGACTGAACGGGGTCGATGACTTCGAAGGGTTCTCACCCTCTTAAACACTCGTCGCTGGGCTTCCGGCTATACCGGACCATGATTTGAGAGTTGCGACGAACATAGTTCTCCGCTGTTCCTGCGTATGGTGAAGGATCGCATGACCTCCCTACGAGACGGCGGTCGTCCAAAAGCGGATGACGCGATATCAAATCAAGTGACGGCCGGGTACCAAGCTTTCGGATCACGGAGTTGCGGCTAGCAAGGCGAACAAGAGACCAGATGAAATGTTCTTCCGACCTGGCTCTTTACGGACTTCAGTTTTCTCAGTGACTGCCACGTCGTCCACGTCGTCCACGTCGTCCAAGTTCCAGCTGAACCTCAAGATAGAACCATTGTTATGCAGACAGTTGAGGGGCATGCGTCTTAAAATGCCAAGAAGAGAGCTCCAGAAAAAGAGAGATGCCTCGTGATACATGTGCGGTGCCAGAGTCGGATGCCTCCGAGTAGACCCGTGGGCCACGGGATCAAGCAGTGCATCGATGTCAGCTAGTACGAAGCAGGATAGCATATTAGGCCTATCATGAGCCGTAAACTATTAGCACTCGGCCTCAATGACAATGCCGTATGGCGTATGCTCACATGAGAGAAGGTCAGAACGGATTCGAGTCACATGACCTGTGCTGCCTAGCAAGGACCAATCATCACGATGACGCGATCTGCTACATTTGACCAACATGTTACATGTGTATCGACTCAGAAGTCAGTCACAAAAGTGTCTATGAGGGTCCGATTAAGGAAACAAGGAGTTCGTGTACGGAAGCAGGACGTTCAACGTTATCTATCCGGTTCACGGTGCCACCGGTCCGCGTAGATCATGTGAAGATCCTGACAATCTCACGTATTGGGATCGGTCGGGCCTTTCATCCGCTTGACGGAAGATCCGCCGCCCTGTATCTCAAGGAGACTTCTGTTGCTGATAGGCCGTTTGGTCCCTGATTGGCCTGCTGCATGATTGTCATCCACGACCATGCGATGATCGAACTCGATATGAAAATCCCCTTGGACAACTGGGTTCTTCTCCATCTTCTGCTTCCGGGTCACAGCCTTGGTCTTACCCTTAGGTTGGGCCTTCTTGGGCGTCGACTCTCCGAGTAAATCCAGCCGCACGTAACCGTTCTCCGGCCGCACTGCAATGCCTTCGATCTATAGAGAGCGGTTCGCGTCAGGTAACTAAATCGGCCGTGGCTAGAAACAGCTTACCTGAGCCCAAAGAAACTCGTACAGCTTAGCGTTACTCTTCACAATACCAGCAAACTTCGAGTGCGTTTCCTGCCGAATGGTCAAGATCTCCCTTGCACGTACTTCCATGGTGATGTTGGAGTCGTGAGTAACATACAGGTAAATCGCTGAAAGCGGCCATGTTAGTAAACCACGTCTGAGCATTGTAGGCTGCCGTACCTATAAACATGAACTCGACCGGAGCAACTCGCTTTTCAACCATAACGAACGGGTCTCGGTGATTTTTCGCAATCTCCACGAAGTCATCCATTGCCGCCTTACAGCGTGCCTTGACACCTTCGGATATTGTTCCTGTCGCGTGCTCCATCCAGGTGCCTCGGGCTTGAGGAGTCGGTGGTACACGATCATCAGGAAGATGATCGACACAGTATACGAACGAGGCTATGTTGGTAAATGGCCGTCCGCGGTTGCTAGAGAAGAGTTTAGCACTCCTACCTAAATTGCATGAGAGCATCAGATCTTACATGTCAATATTGCATTCCGTAGCAATAGGTGTGCCGACAGCGAGATACTCTGTTGCTAAGTCCTTGATGAACAGCTTGCGGGGGGTGTTGCCAACACTAGACTTCTCTGAGGTATCATGAGGCCGATGAACAATGCCCTACAAGATTGCATGCATCACCTACCTCCTGTGACCAAAGTCATACCCTGCTGAATTCGTTTGAAGATATCTTCTTCTTGAGCGATAGGGAGATCATAGTGCTCAACTTATAATCAGTGTCAGTATGTAGTTGCACATGTAGACGCTAGAACAAGCAACATACGGCATATGATCACTCTCTCGGAGAAGTAAGTCTTCTCATGAGGTGGTACGAGATAGTGGGACCTGACACCCTCGTCCTTGTTCTGGACGAAGCGGAATTCCTTGTTGGTCGTGCTTACTTTGTCCTTATCTGTACTGGCTCACTATATATGCCTATTTCATTTAATAAACGAACGTACGCACAAGCCAGCTGCAAGCCTGTGTGAGGAAATGTTCGAGCAACGAGCAAGCCAGAAAACGACTAACCTTTCCCATCATGAACCGTGCTATTGTCGTCAGGCGCTGCTTTCCATCAATGATGTTGAAGTAGTCGGTGCCATCACTCTTCTTTTTAGCTGCTAGCACAACTGCAGGGATGGGGCATCCTTTGAAGAGAGAGTCGATAAGGCCCTGCTGACGAGACTTCGTCCATACTACATCTGCTTCGTGGTGAGAGGAATGCAAGGATGAGGTTGAGACGACAAGACCAACCACGCTGGTATTCAGGTAAGAAGTTGAGTTGTCCAGACGTTGCCATATCTGCACATTCGTTAGCTGGCATTGGCTGCACTTTCACTGAGGGCACGCACCAAACAACTCCTGCACGGTTCTGTGAGCCACTTTCTGGTTCTTGACGCGGTTATGCTCGGTTATTTTGAAGAAGGCAGAACCTGAGGACGGGTCGATGTCGTCCGGGAGTTCATCAGCAGCATCGTCGTCAAGTTCCTCCTCTCCGTCTTCATCGACATCCAAGAACAGCATTGGGCTGAATGACTCCCGCTTTGCTTGGATGGTAGGAAGTTCGAGGTCGTCGCAACCATTCTCATCCTCTTGAAATGGGGTCATCGGGTGCAAACAGGGAAGTGATGATGGTCAATACAGAATGTACAGAGACAGGCAGCAGCAGCAGAAGCGGAAGCAGAAGCAGAAGATATATAGGCACTGGTAAAGGTCTTCGTGGCCAGGAGCCCCGAGCGACGCCAGATACGAAGGTCGAGCCACGCAGACTAGGTAAAGGTATAGGTGTAAGAGGAAGCGACGCGGAGCAGAGGCTGTGCGCTTGGTGTTGATCACAGGAGGCACGACATTCAACATCTGTCGTCGCCCATGCTGAATTTGGAAGTCACGGAGACCGAGATGTTCATTGCTATGACCGACGGGATACACAGAGTGTTGTTTTGTTGATGAGAAAGCAAGGAAATGGAGAGAGAAAACAGAAAACACGACATGTGTGCGAGTCCGAACAATGTCAGATCGATCCCCCTCGAAAGAGCGGGTCTATGTCTATAGGCATACCTCAAGGCAATGCTCTTCACCAGTCCATATAGTCAATGTAAAGTGGCATCCTCTGCGTCTTCTTCGACCCTCCTGGCGAGCCATGTCTCGACGGCTTGTGCGTTCGGCGTCGACATTGCCCCCCTCCACTTAGAGGTGGCGAGAACGTCCAGCATCCGCGCACCAACCGCGGGCGCATATTCTTCCGCGCGTCCAAATCCATGGAGGAAGCCGACGCGGTAGGCCTCGTCCTTCATCCCCAGGACATCGGCGACCGTGCGGAGCGGCTGTCCAACATCGGTGACGGGCGCAGCGTCCGTGAACACGAATGTTCGAAGGAGAATCGGGAGGGCAATGAGCGTGGGCAAATCCTCGTCAACCTTGTCGCAGACCGCTGCCGCGTCTACGTCACGGCCCTCTCGGATGGCCTTCGTAGCGCCCGAAGTCGCGTCCAAAAGGTTTACAAGCGCACGAAGGGCGTCGAACACCTCGTCGACAGCTTCTTTGGCTAGCTTGGTGGCCTCCTTGTCCGCAGCTGGTCGCGGCAGCGTGCTCAGGAGCTCGTAGAGAGCCTTGGCATCTCCGGCAACAGTAACTTTCGCCGTCGCCAAAGCGGCCGACGTTGGAGGGGAGGGTGGCCGGGACGGCGGGAGCTTCAGAGTGAACCTGCCTGCAGGAGGAGTCGCCGGTGGAGATGTAGTGGAGAGTTGGCGAGGCTTCTTCTGGCCGCCGAGGACAGCAGTTGCTATCTTCGGAGTTGGAGGCGTTGACGTCGCAGCCGATTCCCGGGCTGACAATGCTACCAGGCCACGCCACGCGAGCGAGATGAGAAGGGAGGCTAGGTGGGTGTGGGCGGTAGGGGTAGCCGCATATCGAGTGAGAGTTTTCACATAGATGGGCATGACAGCCTGTAGGCTTGCTACTGAGGGGTGAATCATAGCAGGCTTGACGGTCTTGACGGAAGGCGAAGGACCAGCAGGGCCGTGCTCCAGGGCCTCGATGATAGGGCACAGCTCCGTCTTCATGGCACCGACTAGAGGGCTGACAACGCGGCCGACCATGGACGCCATGTCGTCTTTGACTGCACGCAAGTTGTTGTCCCGTGAGTCGAGCTCTGCGCCCAAGCCCATCTCATTGAACGCATCAACCAACTCGCCGGCGAACGTCGCGTACGCAAGGGCGTGCAGCTGAGTTGGAGAAGGGTTGGGTGCTTGGACCGTCGGCACAGCCGGAGTGAGGAATGTCGGTGATGAGATCAACGGCAGGAGGTTGGTCGCGATGTTCGTGCGCAGAACCGACAGAGGCCGCTGCAGTGCACGGACTATTGCACGCCGGAGGTTGGTGTTTCCGGCAGCGGCGTTCAACTCCCTGCGTCACAGACATGTCATTATTGGCGTGATGAATGTGAAGGAGATGCGACTCACGATGCGATTAGCGCGCCGAGCACGGTCCCACGGCCGACAGGAATAGGTCGCCGTCCGGCCAGGAGCTCACCGGGTAGGACAGGGCCAGTCGGCTGAGCAAGGGCTTTCGAGACTGCCTCCGACAGCTTGAGGGAAAGCGCATCGAGGTACGTTCCGTCCTGAACTAGGGGAGCAGGCGAGCTCGCGCGAGACGGCGAGGCAGCAGGAGTGGCTCGGCGCAATCCCATGGTGATCTTGTTGAGTGGCCGAGACGTTCGGTCCGAGCCGTTGGAGAGAGAGGCCTCCATGGGGGTGGGGGGAGGGAGAGGTACAGCCGCGGGTGCTATGGCAGCTGGCTGAGCTGACTCGGCCCGAGCGATAGGCCGGAAGAGGGAGGTAGCCCGGATGGCCATCTTCGATCGAAGTGTATGTCAAGCTCAAGCTTGAGCAGAGGTTATAGAAATTTGCGAGGCTCCGGGGACGAGCGAGGGAGAGAGGTTCTATGTCTAGATGGATGGTGCACAAAGGGACGCGGAATCGAAGTGGTGAGCAGATTTATCCCATAGGAAAAGAGCGAGAGTGTGTGTGATGGTTAATCGATGTGCTGGTCGTCCTAAGGAGGGCGATCGGTATCACAGAGGTAGGCGACTACACGTCCGGGAATGGTGGAGACGGAGGTGACGCTGTTCAACCCGCCGGGTGAGCTGTTACGTTCTGGCGGAGTTCGTATCCATGACACGCACCAGTGATCAGAAGTTCTCATAAGACACCAGACAAGGTAAAGACGAGCGGCCGCTGTCCCGTAGGCGGGGTCGCGAGAGATGGATGACAGGAAAACCAAGGGAAAGACGCTCAGCAGGAGAGAACCAGAGGCCCGCCACTTTCCCACGCGATCATCGGGAGTTCCTCATCCGGACTCCCGACCGCGATAATTCTCCGATTACGATGATGAACAATTAACAATGCTTTGCGTAATATTACAACATGTTCGGACGCTGCGTTCAATTACATCTCCTCTTGCTATTTCTTGCTGGTGTCCCACGGCAGCAGCGCATCAGGCCCGAGCTTCTCACGAACAACGGTGTGGCTGAGATTCCACAAGTTCTCGCCAAGCTTCGGGTCGCTGGCCTGGTTGCTCTCTCCACCGACCTTGTATGGGTCGGTGTAGTACTTGCCTTGCCTATACGTATTGGTGAACAAACGCATTCACAGACGGAGGCGAGTGGAAGCTGACGTACCACTTGTTCTTCTCGACGTCGTCCGAAGTAGCAGCGTAGAGCATACTGAGACTGCCACCCTCGGGGTTCCGCATGAATGGGGTCACAACGTGCTTCATGACCGTGCCGATGTTCTCGCCGTATGCCTCTTTGAACTGGTCCTGCTGTCCTGTGTGCACCGCGCCAGGGTGTGTTGCGCCCGCCCAGATGCGGTCACCGTTTGGCACAATGACGCGTTCAACGAGGCCGTACTTGATGAAGAGAAGAACCGCGAGCTTGGTCCGAGCGTACAGCTGGTTGGGCCCGAGTTCCTCGTCGTTTGTGTAGACCTGGCCGTGTCACAGTAAACGGACTGTTTTGCCAAACAGCTTCGAATGAATGCTAACCTCAGATGTGGACTCGAATTTGACACTACTAGGGCAAGTCTTGTGAAGCTCAGAGGACATCGAGATGATCCTGTGTTAGATATCAGCGATCCATCTGCGGCCCGTCCAGTCTCAGTGCACCGACCTGGGCGTGGGAGTGTTCGGCATGGCGGCAGTCTCTCGGACAAGGGGAAGGAGACGGTTGATGAGGAGGAAGTGACCGAAGTGGTTGACGCCCATGTGTCGGTCGATACCGTCGGCGTCAAGTGCGAAGGCGTTCACACCGACACCAGCATTGGCGATCAACTGCATTCAAAATGCGTCAGTTGCCTGCTCGAAGGAGAGGCAAGTGTGTGATTTACAATGTCGAGACGCTTCTCCTTGGCGCGAATTTGGTCAGCAACGTGCTTGACGTTGGCGAGGTCACCGAGGTCGATAGAGACGAACTCGAGGTCGGCGGTGGGGTTGATCTAGAATTGCGTGAGTACACTGTTATGTGATACGAGCAGCATCCGTTCTCACCTTGCGAATCTCTGCCATAGCTGCCTCGCCGTGCTCGTCCTTCCTCGACAACATCAGGACGCGCGCTCGAGAGAGAGCCAAGGCCTTGGAGACTTCGTAACCGATGCCGAGATCACCCCCTGTCACGAGCACAGTCTGTACACCGTCAGCATTCGCCCGTGGCTGAAACGCGTTAGGGTACGTACTTTGCCGTGAAGGTCAGGGACGTCTGTCTGCGAGTAACCCGGTGTGCCAGAAAGGGTGTCGACGGCGCTCTTGGCCATGTCCTGGATGTTCTGCATGGTGCTCATACTAGCGATTCGGAAAGATGGACGTTGTGCGAGAGGTCGTAAGAGGGAAGTCAGAACTGCCTTGCGGCCGACGCAACAAATACCCCAACGTGGGAGGAACGACGTCATGATGAGTGGCTCGTCGAGTTGGCGGGTCAAGCTTAAGAGCTGGCTGAAGAGGAGAGGAGCACGATTCCAGGGCCGTCACGCATGACGAGGCGGGGCTCTCGAGCTCGCAGAGATCGAAGATGGGCCGCACGATGACCGCTGGCGGCGGACCGACGTGGTGGACGGACGTGAGGGCATTTGACGCCACACCCGAAAGAAGTTCGATCTGCATATCATCTCTCTGATCTGACGAGTGAAAACACTCGAAACATGACCACGACCCAGAGTTTCTGATGGGATCGCCGATTAAAAAATCGCAGAGGCATACGTACAAAGCTGTCAGAATTCTGATGAATCGCTATATCCCAGGCACATCAATGCGAATTATCTTGGCAACCGCACAGCCGTTCGCAAGTTAAACTCCGGCCCTAAATGTCTCTCAACCACTCCGCTCATGGGATGGCGATACAGAGGTCGAGGGACCCAGCGATTCCTCGCCTACAATCAGTCCCCCTCTATTTCGTGGCTGCGGCCCAGCGCTGAGGTCCATATTTCGGCCGTCTTCTTCTTCCTCCTCCTCCTCTTCACTCTCGAACGAGTCGTCTCCGGTATCAGAGAGCCCGTCCGGGTCCCCATGCTGGCCACTGCTATATCGATGCATGCTCGATGAACCGGCCGAGTTGGACGACATCAGCGGATACGGAAGGGTGCGAGGGCTAGACATAGGGGCTAGACGGGAGGAGCTGGCTCCTGGATCGACGCTGTACGGAGATGGGCCGAGCGAACGGCTGTACGGATTGGACGGTGTGTTGACCAAGCCAGCTATGCTCACATCTCGGGACCTTGACGATGAACCAGGGCTATCCTCCACCCCCATCCCATTCGATATAGACGGCAGCCGTCCCCGCTGCTGCGTTGCCCTCGTAGACGATGGGGGAGGCAGTGGAACCCAAGCTCGAGCCAGAGGAGTGGTGCTGGCATAAGACCCAGAGGTGCTTGGTCGAGACGGATCGTACGACTGTCGGGATAGAGTTTCCCTGACTGGCGCGAGCGGCCCTGACGTCGAACGGGACCCAGTATGATCTTGTACCCAGACTAGAGGCGGCGCGGGCTGTGGCGGGCTGCTTGTCGAGGCACCCGACACGGGTGCCTGCTGCTGCGCTGCGGCAAGAACGTCGGCTGGAAACGCAAGTTGCTGGAACCGACTCAAGGACGTGGTGGCGAGCGTGAGAGTCTGAAGCAGTTCAACTGCTGCATCTGCCTATAATCTTGGTTATTTTCTCAAGGTTCTATAACCATTGAGGAAGCGAACGTGCCGTCTGTCGAGAGTGGTTGTACCCGATGTAGCTGGGATCAGCGCGAGCCATGGCGAGTTGTTCCCGAAGGTGTGCGTTTTCTTCTTCAAAACCTCGGACCCGCTCTTCCAGTTCAGCGAGGTGGGCTGCTTTGCGGGCACGGTATGCACGCTCTGTTAGACGGCATGAGCGCGATCGTCCAGAGGGGACAAAGAGATAACGAACGCGTTGTCAGAGCTCTTGTCTGGGGAATACTGCAGATGTGCTAAGGATAGGCCACAGGTGCTGATGGGGTTGGATAACGCTCACTCAAAATCTTTCTTGCGCCCCCTCGGCATCGCGCCCTCGAGGTGTGCGTCGGAAGACAGGGCGGCGGTAGTGAAGGAGTAGCGTCGGGTTGATGTAAGCACGCCGTAGACGCGAGCTAAAGAGCGATTATGAGCTCATCAAATTGGAAGGCCCTGATGCACGAGGCGGTCGAGAACTGTCGATCGTCAGCTCGTCTCCGGCAACCATTTCAATCCCTGCAGCTTCCGCAGAAGAGCCGCTAAGGGGCTTCTCGCTCATCCGGGATTTGCCGGCTCTCCCGCGGATCAAATCAGTCAAATCGCATTTGGGTCACCTGGATGCCCCGAGAAACAATCTGGAAGGACATGAATGCATCCGAGCAGCTCACTGTCGGTCCATTGTCACGATTTGGACTCCTCGACACCCCACACTCGCTCGAGTAAGAGTGTGAGCAAAGCGGCAGGGCCAGGTGTGCGATTAATGCACCAGATCCCTGTAGCGAGCACGGCTGCGTTTAGGTTCTCGTTGACATCAGAACCCACATTCATGCTGTCATGACTTGGAGCATCCTTGTTGTCGAGCATGGCTGCGGCGGCTGGCGCAATTTCGACTTCGACGAGCGCCGGGGTCGTCAGAGCACCTGCTCTCCGCTCGAGTTCTGCTTGAACATGCGACCGATTTGCGCCCAACTCGTATGCGCCTTCGTCCATGCGACGATCGATCACGCACATTCCGCGCGTGAGCTCACCCGTCCTTGAGAACCTTGTCAGCCGTACGTCTCACGCGACCGAAGACCGAACACTCACCGCTCAATATCGAAAACGCGCCGGACAGCATGCCATCCGTGACTTAGCTGTGACTCGCCGTGCTCCGTGTTGATCGGGGGTGGGTTGGCGATGGCACACCAAACAGCGGTTGGGTCATGAAGCTGAAAATAGTTAGATACGTACAGCTTGTGAGAAGGCAGGTGCACACACCTCCATCGCATCCTTCCCGAACTCCAGCATGATCTCCCTAGTTCTCTCGAAGAAACAGCTGGTCCAGTGGTGGAGTGGCGGCTTTCCATCCGGACGCGACGGCGTCGCAGTGGATCCGAAGGCAGTGTCGACGCGGCTCCGATAGGTCGGAAATGGGAGCTCGTGCGGTGTTGTGATATCCAATGGTAGCAAGAAGAAACGATCCAAAGGCAAGCCATGCCCAGGCTTCATCAGAAGCTCCTTTACTGCCCAGGGATCCGCGAACCAATTGACTGAATTGATAAGGAGTGAGTGTATTCAGATCAGCAGCCTGTGGACGTACATTCGGCCGTGGCACTAGTGTTGCCTGGAACGTCAAGAGCACCTGTTGGATTGCAGCTTTCAGCTCCATCAATGTGTTATGATTGGACTGCACGAACCACCCATGCATACGATGCGACCGACGCGCTCGGAGAAGCCGCTGGCATCCAGTTGTAGCGTGTGGTACAAGTTCGTCATCGGACCGAGGGCGATGTACGTGATAGAACGTGCGGAGTTATGCCGTAGCAACTCGATGGTGACATCGGCTGCGGAAGAAGTTGCGACGCAGAAGTACCGTTCCGCTTCAGCGGACAGATCACAGCCCACATCGTGTTCTGGATGGCGAACTGAGATGCCACCGAGGCCATCCCTGAATATCATATGTGTGAGCCTCAGGTGATGATGGTGAGCTTAGCCATTACCGGCCATGAAAATATTGAGCGCCGTGGATGTCTCCTTGGAGCGGTGCCGCTGACCCTTTGACGAGCAAGGGCTTTTTGTCGGAACCGAAGTTTGGGAAGCGCGATGCATCTTCCGGATGAGCTGCCAAGTGACGCTCGACGGCGCGATAGACTCTAAACACGTTCAAGCTTCGTGCACATTGTCAGAAGCCCACCGTAGTCTCGATGTCATCAGACTGACTAGCAGGCATCGACATCGGTGTTTCCTTCATAGCCAAAAGTCAGAAGAGAGCGGTTGGTAGAGCAGCAGGCGTACCAAAGCAAACTACGATAGCGAGGATTTCGATTTCAGGAGACGCTAGCGCGAGCAGACTAGAGATATCGTGAGGCAACGAGCTGCCACGGACTCGATATGGTGCATACAGCGCCACGACATCGTCCACTCCAGGGTCGGTGTCGACTATTGGTATAGATCATTTATCGTGAGCACGAATACGAGGTCCGCTGTATATCATGCGCACTAATAACGGGCGTTCGTGTTGGCGTCATAACGTTTCAGAAGGAAGGAGCGCACTCGGGTCCCGGAGTGCGCAAAAGTGCACGTGAATTGTTCCGTCCCTTGCCCTCTCACCCATTCCTTTCGCGATTTTGTCTATAATATTGACTAACTGGTTCAATTAGAGACCAGATGGCTTCTATGCGTGCTCTTTGCTATATGTTGATTGAGAGCGTCTTGCCCTCTGAGATACGGCTTGGCTCGCGTTCGCTATCTCGGCAGGATGCTTTGTGCATTGGGCTGGTTTGGCCATCTTGAATGGCAATAGTCAACAAACTCGGAGGCTTAAACAGCTACTTGCCTCTCATTCAGTTTGAGATGGCTGCGACACTCGCGAACTTTTCATCAGGCAACGCATCACTCGACAAGGCTGACGGTCGACAAGCGAGAGTGCTGATCCCTCTTAGGACTCGGAGTCACTTACGCAACTGCTTTAGGTGTCATCTAAAATGCTATAGGTCCTACCTCAGTGCTCAGACTAAGGATGTACCATGGTTTACTGGCGTCTATTGGCCAGAACGTGTATTGTATGTCGCCTGGGGCTGATGTATTGCAATCATCGTGTTGTACTTGGTAATTTAATTGTTCAAAGAATGTGTACATATGTGCACTCAGTTGTCCCATCTTTGCACCAGGAGATGTATTGTAGATAGGTGTTCACTGTTCAAAGCGACCGGGCGCATGGGCAGGCAACACGTGATCCCAGCTTCTTGCATGTACAGCTAACTGCCTTTCGCTCTCCCGACCTCCCTGCACATCGAGCTCGCCGTTCCCGACCTTTCATCATGGAGTCACTTCGCTTTCTCGGATCGCTTGAGGGCCACAAGGGATGGGTGACCGCCATCGCCACCTCGTCGGAAAACCCGGACATGATCCTCACCGCGTCGCGCGGTGCGTGCTGGGTATTTCTCAACGTCGAACAGGTCTTGACGAGCACGGAGATCAGACAAGTCCATCATCGTCTGGCAGCTCACCCGTGATGAGGACTCGTACGGCTACCCGAAACGCGTCCTCCGCGGCCACAACCACTTCGTCTCGGACGTCGTCATCTCCTCCGACGGCCAGTTCGCCCTCTCCTCCTCCTGGGACCACACCCTCCGTCTCTGGGACCTTAACACCGGCGTCACCACCCGCCGCTTCGTTGGCCACACCTCGGACGTCCTCTCCGTCAGCTTCAGCGCGGACAACCGTCAGATCGTCTCTGGTGCGCGTGACCGCACGATCAAGCTCTGGAACACCCTGGGCGAGTGCAAGTACGACATCAAGGAGGATGGCCACACTGAGTGGTGAGCAATGTGATCTTAAATTGTGAGTAGGATCTCACCCCGCGCTAGGGTGTCTTGCGTGCGCTTCAGCCCGAACGTGCTGAACCCCGTCATCGTCTCTGCCGGCTGGGACAAGGTGGTCAAGGTCAGCACTTTTCATCCCACTCATTCCTCTCACAATTCTTTCGACATGATGCATTATTATAATATTTGCTACTTCAGAGGGTATCCCCCGATGAGACAACACATTATCACCAAGATCTCTGATCTCTTCCTCCCCTCCTCTTGTTCCATCGAAACTTCGATTGAACAATGCTGACGGGATTATCAGGTCTGGGAGCTCCAGAAGTTCAAGCTCAAGACCAACCACTACGGCCACACTGGCTACATCAACACCATCTCCGTCTCTCCCGATGGCTCGCTCGCCGCTTCCGGTGGCAAGGACGGCATCACCATGCTCTGGGACCTCAACGAGGGCAAGCACCTGTACTCGCTCGAGGCCGGTGACACCGTCAACGCCCTTGTCTTCTCGCCCAACCGCTACTGGTTGTGCGCCGCCACTGCGTCTTGCGTCAAGATCTTCGACCTTGAGAGCAAGTGAGTTCAATCAATGAGCTTGTATGCCGACCAGCCGTTCTGACCAAGCGTCAGGTCTATCGTGGACGAGCTCAAGCCCGACTTTGTTAACGTCGGCGCCAAGTCTCGGGATCCGGAGTGTGTGTCCATCGCCTGGTCCGCCGACGGCCAGACTCTCTTTGGTGGCTTCACCGACGACCTCGTCCGTGTCTGGACCGTCACCTCATAGACTCATGTGGGGGTGTGGTCTTGCTGGGTACTCTGCGGTCATGTCGTCGTTTACTGCCCTTTTGCCAAAAAGCCGCTTGCCGGGTTGTACTACATGATGCGTGATTTTGCTCGACATGTGGACTACTCAAGTCTGTACGTAGTTCTCCGGTCATCAAGTCAGAGGCGCCTCTGCTTCGAGGAGATTGCGCTGTCGTTCGACATGGTCCCAACGGTCGAGGCCTCCAAAGTCAATTTTTATGGCGCCCATGGCCATGTTCAGTTGTAGTTCACATATATGTCCAACTCTTGCACGCCAGCTGTCGCCTCTATGTTACCGTAAGCATGAAGAATCACTTGAACATTATCAAGAGGTTGGCTTACGTTGCAGTGCCGTAGATGTCGCCCTGCAGGTTCACCACACGTACGGACTGGTCTGTATTAGACTTTCCGTCATAGATCCAGACATCCTTGCCAGTATAAACCTCTTGATATCCGCCGCGGTCGATGAGGCGGTTCGGGGATGCGATTGGTCTCACGTTGGCAGGACGCGTCGGAGCTGGGCGAACGTCGACCTCGCAAAGTAATCGGAGAGCCTGGAGGTTTGAAATGCCGGACAGTGTTCGCCGTTCTTCTTCGCTTGATGGGTTAACCACAGCAAAGATAGGGGGAGGGCTATCATCCTCGTCCGAGCTCTCATCGATATCATCCCCTTCAACGTCCATCGCGTTGGTGTCCTTGCTGGTTGGCGCTGGAGCATCCGATGCGATGTCTTTCTCCGCATCTTGAAGGCGCTCATAGAAAGCTTGCCACGCGTCTTCGTTCGAAAAGTCCGTACGGACGAGTAGCCCTAGTCCAGGCGCATCGACGGAATGGGTATCCCATGGATCGTCATCGTCTTCGTCAGGGCCTGCACCTGGAAGAGCAAGCTTGACCATCATGGGCCATCATATACCGCGGGCATCGCATCACTCACCTGACTCGGTTGACGCCCTCGCAGCAGCGTCCTGCTCGTCTTTACTCAAGTCCCAGAACGCAGCGGCAGTCCGCAACCTCCACCGCCGGCGGCCCTCGGAAGGATTGTCCCATTTGATGATTGCGTAAGTGCTCTATCGCATATCTGTCATCAGCTACTCCGCAAGTCGTGGACTAAGTGATCAAGGGTTCGACATACATTCAGCAGGGTGTTCAGCAGTGGTGGTGATGTCATTTCCATGCTTCCGTTCTAAGAAGCGAGTAGCAACAAGCAGCAACAGGTAACGGGTGGTCGAGTATCCGGCTCCTGAGCTGTTAGAGCAATAGTTGGTGAAGTCTCGCGCGATAGGTTTTGGAGACGGATGGGCAGGAGGAAGAGACTCAGAGCAGTGACGTTGCGGGCCGTCGGAATTGAGGGACGCGATGCAGTGTATCGCTTCTCTCCTTCTTCCCATTCTTGTGCTTTGAACACACCCCGCCCTGCAGACTCGTGCCACGTCCCACTTGAGCCCGCATGATGTACAAAAGACAGTAACACTGCTCGGGGGTGTGCCTGCGCCCAGACCTCGCCATGGGCGCTACTATTGTCGGAACGACCGGTAGTCCAACGTCTGCTCGACAGATCGTGTCCGTGTCCTCATCTTATCTACCTAGGCGAGCAGCTGTCAACGCGGCAATGGGCAATCGCGTTTGTCTTAGTCACATCTCTATTCTTCACCTGTGAGCTCTACGCGGCACATATCTGCATGGATCACTCTTACTCATGCGTATACTAGGGGGCTTTGCATATGGTGTGAGTATACCTTATGACGATACTTATGTGACATTGATAGAAGCTAAACTCGCTTACATAGCTCTTGGATGTCTTGAACTCACACTTCCAAACCATCTTCGGGATCACGAAGTAAGGGCGTGTGCTTGAGCACTAGACGTGTCATGCTAATTCGTCTGCAGACTCCAATCGACCCTGCTGCAATTGTGAGCCATGATGCGAGCACACCATAGCGCCGCTGACAGTGCCTTAGTGCGTACTTCGGCGCGTACTTTTTCTTTGCGCCCATCGCGGGTCGCTTCATGTCCAAGTACGTTGCGAGTGTACGCCATCATCATCGTTAACTGGATCACCTCAGAAAGGGATATAAGAAGGGGATCCACATGGGACTTGGTCTGTACTCACTCGGTTAGTGAAACAGTGTTTATTCTCACATGGTGAAATCGATGACGAACCTTCCTTAGGTGCTGTATTCTATTGGCCGTCAGCGAAATATGCTACGTACGGCGGTTTCGTTGCATGTACAGCGGTAAGTCGTCAAAATCATAGATCCAATTGGCACCACGCTGACGACCACCATGAAAAAGGTCATGGGATGCGGGCTATCGACTCTTGAGGCGAGTCTTTCGTAAATGTCTTGACTTTGCAGGGGAAAGCTTACCGCAACCTCCTCTAGGTCGCAGCAAACTCGTATATTGCCGTACTCGGGTCTCCAAAGTTCGCGGCAGCACGGTATTACATCGAGTCGATGCAACGCATCATGCAGACACTGACCAACGTCTCAGCCTTAACTTCAGTCAAGGCTTCCAGGGTGTAGCAAGCTTCACCGGCCCTCTCATCGCCAGCAAATACTTCTTCCAGGGCAAAAACGCAACAAGCTTGGATACTGTGCAATGGTTCGTCTCTGGATAGGTGCATCCGTCAAATACTGAATCGATCCGTAGGGTCTACCTTGCGGTTTCAGGCTTAGGCGTCTTCTTGAACGTCGTCTTCTAGTGAGATATATCTAGACGTGTCCTCAAATTGGTGCTGACGGGTTCAGCTTTTGCCATCTTCCGGAAATCACTGAACAGGCCTTGACGGAGCAAATGCACGAGAAGGGTCAGGTGGCCGACTATGATCATGCATCCGATTCGTTTTGGAGACAGTACCGCTGTATCTTTGGATTTGTCGCGCAAATGTGTTACTGGTGAGCGCATCCGGCTGTGGCATCACGGCGATGACTGATTCTTGACGACACAGTGGAGCACAAGTAGGAGTCGCTTCGTTCGTGGTGAACTATTTGACGGAACAAGGTGAGCCACATATGTTTGTGAGTTGTATTGGCCTCACGTGAGTACGAAGGCTTGGGTATCGACCACTCTAAGGCCAGTCGGCTGTTCTCGCTCTGTCAAGTCACCTTCACGGTTGGGCGGTGAGATATACATGAAGAACCGACATCTGTTCCATTGCTGACGTGCAGCTCAGGTTTGTGGGTGTCGTCATACTTCGATTCATCGACCCTGCGCTCGTCCTCTCATTCTTCAGCATATCCTGCAGCGTGTTCTGTCTCTGTGTGTCTCAGCTGTCGGGCTGGGCTGGCGTGGGCTGCCTCTTCTGCCTCTTCTTCTTTGAATCGATCTGCTATCCGTGCATTTTCACGATTGCGACTAAAAACCTTGGTCGACACACCAAGCAGGGCTCTGGTCTTATAGTTCAAGGTAGAGCTTTCCCTCCTGGGCAGAAGATCGAGAGTGGACTACTCATTCCTCGCAGGTGTCGGAGGCGGTGCATGGTACCCGCCAGCTCAAGGCTCCCTCGCTGTAAGATCATGCGACCCTGCCTAACTTACGCAATACTCACTTCTTCTAGGACAAGGCGAGCACTCGTCGGTCATATCTGGTCCCGATGACAGGCTACATTGTCATGACCATGTATGCTATGTGAGTTCTGCGGCTCCGCTTGGGATGCATATGTTGACAGTGTTCGCAGCGGGATTGTCGTTTGGCAAATCACACAAGGTGGCTTTCGCTTCATCAACCGAGAGGAAGAAGAATATGACAGGCCATCGA
This sequence comes from Limonomyces culmigenus, assembly GCA_002233555.1. Classification (NCBI taxonomy): domain Eukaryota; kingdom Fungi; phylum Basidiomycota; class Agaricomycetes; order Corticiales; family Corticiaceae; genus Limonomyces; species Limonomyces culmigenus. The sequence goes on along the minus strand of LCTX01003204.1, from coordinate 1,352 downwards.
CGGACAGTGAGACCGCCCGATCTCATCCAAACATGCCCGCCCCTACAGAGACCATGGACATGGAGACCTCTGAGAAGACGTAGAGTAGCCCCAAAAGTTGGCGCTGGAACGCATCCGCCATGTCTTGTTATGGTAGACGTCATGCTTTCCGCGCATCACACTGTCTGTCGAAGTATTCCTGCATTGTATAACGTATATGTTATACAATGGAAGCTCGTGACCCCGCCATCCGGTCGACCACCTGAGAATGAAGATTAGTACTGGAGAGTGCAGACGAGGAGCATGAATGTGTACCGTCGAGATGTATGGGAGTGTGAGGAAATGCCCGATGAAGGGCAGCTGTCGCAGGAACGTGATGATCACGGGGAAGAAGTCGCTGTAGACAGCGTGAGCATCAGTTTCTGACGGAGTGAACGAGGATGCAAGAAACGCACCCGAAGAGATTCAAGAAACCAAAAGTTTCTACGACCATTCCAATGACTGGCCGCTTTGCCACAATCACGATCAAGATTCCTCCAATGAAGCATACGCTCCCTCGCAATTTGTTTTTGCGGGCAAAGAAGTAGAACGTTTTCTGGGGCCCGATGATAAGGGTGATACCCGAGAGGAAGAGCAGCTATAGTATACCCTCTTAGCATCCTTACGAGCAGCTCATTTCTAGAGCCTCACGTTGCCCAGAGCGAGGAGTGCCCCGTCGAAGAAGAGCATGACCCCCAGCATCAGGAACAGACCGCCGAATGTGGTCAAGGCCACGCCGATTTCTGCGTACATCATTGGTTAGGCACTGGCCTGTACTGGGAGCCAACTAGCTACTTTGTGCGTCGGTCAACCACATCTCAAGCAGGAACGACGAGACAGGCGAGGGAAAGCGTGAAAGCCAAAGGAAAGCAGACGAGAGCGAGTGAAACGGGATCCGCGACGTGGACGCGTCGCGTCTCGCCTCACGTGCGTAGGTCCGCTCACTATCGCGCGTACTCCTGCCATTGGATCATCACGTTCATTGACATTCTAGGGCACTACAACAGCGACCGCAACAGAAACATATCTAAAAAGTACAGAGGCAGCCGACACACGAAACAGAAAAGGGTATTTCACCAGCCATGCTTCGCACGCATGACTCGGGCGTACGACTCCTTCATCGGATCGGAAACCTGCAGCGCGCTCAGGTGCTGGGTGAGGTATGGCTGAGGAAGAAGCGGGTGCAAGGCCTCCATGGCGCCGGGTGGCGGCGCAGGGTCAAACCGGACAATCATGGGCAGCTGAGGTGTCCTGTGGCTGGCATGCGCCTTGTGACTCGCGAGAGACGCAAGTGCGGCCAGCGAGGCGCCGGAGGCAGTGCTAAGAGTGCGCCG
>LCTX01003203.1:0-18470 GCA_002233555.1 Limonomyces culmigenus | reverse complement strand
CACACCTTGACGTTTCGGAAAACGCTGTAAGAGCTGGGATTGGAGCTGTACGGGGCCAACCCGTTGCGCGCAATGGTTTGTTGCCAGAACGGGTCGTTAGGACCCGCAGTGCCAGCCCCTAACGGAGCGGAGCAGGAAGTTCCCAGAGCTGCCACAAGCGACACGAAGGCTAGAGGGATCGCCAGGAAGGAGGCGAGCCTCATGTTGGAGAAGAGCATGCCGAGCGGACTGAACGGGGTCGATGACTTAGAAGGGTTCTCACCCTCTTAAACACACGTCGCTGGGCTTCCGGCTATACCGGACCATGATTTGAGAGTTGCGACGAACATAGTTCTCCGCTGTTCCTGCGTATGGTGAAGGATCGCATGACCTCCCTACGAGACCGCGGTCGTCCAAAAGCGGATGACGCGATATCGAATCAAGTGACGGCCGGGTACCAAGCTTTCGGATCACGGAGTTGCGGCTAGCAAGGCGAACAAGAGACCAGGTGAAGTGTTCTTCCAACCTGGCTCTTTACGGACTTAAGTTTTCTCAGTGACTGCCACGTCGTCCACGCCGTCCACGTCGTCCAAGTTCCAGTTGAACCTCAAGATAGAACCATTGTTATGCAGACAGTTGAGGGGCATGCGTCTTAGAATGCCAAGAAGAGAGCTCCAGGAAAAGATAGATGCCTCGTGATACATGTGCGGTGCCAGAGTCGGATGCCTCCGAGTAGACCCGTGGGCCACGGGATCAAGCAGTGCATCGATGTCAGCTAGTACGAAGCAGGATAGCATATTAGGCCTATCATGAGCCGTAAACTATTAGCACTCGGCCTCAATGACAATGCCGTATGGCGTATGCTCACATGAGAGAAGAAGGTCAGAACGGATTCGAGTCACATGACCTGTGCTGCCTAACAAGGACCAAACATCACGATGACGCGATCTGCTACATTTGACCAACATGTTACATGGGTATCGACTCAGAAGTCAGTCACAAAAGTGTCTATGAGGGTCCGAGTAAGGAAACAAGGAGTTCGTGTACGGAAGCAGGACGTTCAACGTTATCTATCCGGTTCACGGTGCCACCGGTCCGCGTAGATCATGCGAAGATCCAGACAATCTCACGTATTGGGATCGGTCGGGCCTTTCATCCGCTTGACGGAAGATCCGCCGCCCTGTATCTCAAGGGCGCTTCTGTTGCTGATAGGCCGCTTGGTCCCTGACTGGCCTGCTGCATGCTGGTCATCTACGACCATGCGATGATCGAACTCGATATGAAAATCCCCTTGGACAACTGGGTTCTTCTCCATCTTCTGCTTCCGGGTCACAGCCTTGGTCTTACCCTTAGGTTGGGCCTTCTTGGGCGTCGACTCTCCGAGTAAATCCAGCCGCACGTAACCGTTCTCCGGCCGCACTGCAATGCCTTCGATCTATAGAGAGCGGTTCGCGTCAGGTAACTAAACCGGCCGTGGCTAGAAACAGCTTACCTGAGCCCAAAGAAACTCGTACAGCTTAGCGTTACTCTTCACAATACCAGCGAACTTCGAGTGCGTTTCCTGCCGGATAGTCAAGATCTCCCTTGCACGTACTTCCATGGTGATGTTGGAGTCGTGAGTAACATACAGGTAAATCGCTGAAAGCGGCCATGTTAGTAAACCACGTCTGAGCACTGTAGGCTGCCGTACCTATGAACATGAACTCGACCGGAGCAACTCGCTTTTCAACCATAACGAATGGGTCTCGGTGATTTTTCGCAATCTCCACGAAGTCGTCCATTGCCGCCTTACAGCGTGCCTTGACACCTTCGGATATTATTCCTGTCGCGTGCTCCATCCAGGTGCCTCGGGCTTGAGGAGTCGGTTGCACACGATCATCAGGAAGATGATCGACACAGTATACGAACGAGGCTATGTTGGTAAATGGCCGTCCGCGGTTGCTAGAGAAGAGTTTAGCACTCCTACCTAAATTGCATGAGAGCATCAGATCTTACATGTCGATATTACATTCCGTAGCAATAGGTGTGCCGACGGCGAGATACTCTGTTGCTAGGTCCTTGATGAAAAGCTTGCGGGGGGTGTTGCCAACACTGGACTTCTCTGAGATATCATGAGGTCGATGAACAATGCCCTACAAGATTGCATGCATCACCTACCTCCTGTGACCAAAGTCATACCCTGCTGAATTCGTTTGAAGATATCTTCTTCTTGAGCGATAGGGAGATCATAGTGCTCAACTTGCAATCAGTGTTAGTATGTAGTTGCACAGGTAGACGCTTGAACAAGCGACATACAGCATATGATCACTCTCTCGGAGAAGTAAGTCTTCTCATGAGGTGGTACGAGATAGTGGGACCTGACGCCCTCGTCCTTGTTCTGGACGAAGCGGAATTCCTTGTTGGTCGTGCTTACTTTGTCCTTATCTGTACTAGCTCACTATATATCCTTATTTCATTCAATAAACGAACGTACGCACAAGCCAGCTGCAAGCCTGTGTGAGGAAATGTTCGAGCAACGAGCAAGCCAGAAAACGACGAACCTTTCCCATCATGAACCGTGCTATTGTCGTCAGGCGCTGCTTTCCATCAATGATGTTGAAGTAGTCGGTGCCATCACTCTTCTTTTTAGCTGCTAGCACAACTGCAGGGATGGGGCATCCTTTGAAGAGAGAGTCGATAAGGCCCTGCTGACGAGACTTCGTCCACACTACGTCTGCTTCGTGGTGAGAGGAATGCAGGGATGAGGTTGAGACGACAAGACCAACCACGCTGGTATTCAGGTAAGAAGTTGAGTTGTCCAGACGTTGCCATATCTGCACATTCGTTAGCTGGCATTGGCTGCATTTTCACTGAGGGCACGCACCAAACAACTCCTGCACGGTTCTGTGAGCCACTTTCTGGTTCTTGACGCGGTCATGCTCGGTTATTTTGAAGAAGGCAGAACCTGAGGACGGGTCGATGTCGTCCGGGAGTTCATCAGCAGCATCGTCGTCAAGTTCCTCCTCTCCGTCTTCATCGACATCCAAGAACAGCAGTGGGCTGAATGATTCCCGCTTTGCTTGGATGGTGGGAAGTTCGAGGTCGTCGCAACCATTCTCGTCCTCTTGAAATGGGGTCATCGGGTGCAAACAGGGAAGTGATGATGGTCAATACAGAATGTACAGAGACAGGCAGCAGCAGCAGTAGCTGAAGCAGAAGCAGAAGCAGAAGATATATAGGCACTGGTAAAGGTCTTCGTGGCCAGGAGCCCCGAGCGACGCCGGACACGAAGGTCGAGCCAAGCAGACTAGGTAAAGGTATAGGTGTAAGAGGAAGCGACGCGGAGCAGAGGCTGTGCGCTTGGTGTTGATCACAGGAGGCACGACATTCAACATCTGTTGTCGCCCATGCTGAATTTGGAAGTCACGGAGACCGAGATGTTCATTGCTATGACCGACGGGATACACAGAGTGTTGTTTTGTTGATGAGAAAGCGAGGAAATGGAGAGAGAAAACAGAAAATACGACATGTGTCCGAGTCCGAACAATGTCAATTCGATCCCCCTCGAAAGCGGGTCTATGTCTATTGGCATACCTCAAGGCAATGCTCTTCGCCAGTCCATATAGTCAATGTAAAGTGGCATCCTCTGCGTCTTCTTCGACCCTCCTGGCGAGCCATGTCTCGACGGCCTCTGCGTTCGGCGTCGACATTGCCCCCCTCCACTTGGAGGTGGCGAGAACGTCCAGCACCCGCGCACCAACCGCGGGCGCGTATTCTTCCGCGCGTCCAAATCCATGGAGGAAGCCGACGCGGTAGGCCTCGTCCTTCATCCCCAGGACATCGGCGACCGTGCGGAGCGGCTGTCCAGCATCGGTGACGGGCGCAGCGTCCGTGAACACGAATGTTCGAAGGAGGATCGGGAGGGCAATGAGCGTGGGCAAATCCTCGTCAACCTTGTCGCAGACCGCTGCTGCGTCCACGTCACGGCCCTCTCGAATGGCCTTCGTAGCGCCCGAAGTCGCGTCCAAAAGGTTTACAAGCGCACGAAGGGCGTCGAACACCTCATCAACAGCTTCTTTGGCTAGCTTGGTGGCCTCCTTGTCCGCAGCTGGTCGCGGTAGCGTGCTCAGGAGATCATACAGAGCCTTGGCATCTCCAGCAACAGTGACTTTCGCCGTCGTTAAAGCGGCCGACGTTGGAGGGGAGGGTGGCCGGGACGGCGGGAGCTTCAGAGTGAACCTGCCTGCAGGAGGGGTCGCTGGTGGAGATGTGGTTGAGAGCTGGCGAGGCTTCTTCTGGCCGCCGAGGACGGCAGTCGCTATCTTTGGAGTTGGAGGCGTTGAAGCCGCAGCCAATTCCCGGGCTGACAATGCTAGCAGGCCACGCCACGCGAGCGAGATGAGAAGGGAGGCTAGGTGGGTGTGGGCGGTAGGGGTAGCCGCGTATCGAGTGAGAGTCTTCACATAGATGGGCATGACAGCCTGCAGGCTTGCCACTGAGGGATGGACCACAGCAGGCTTGACGGTCTTTGCAGAAGGTGAAGGACCAGCAGGACTGTGCTCCAGGGCCTCGATGATAGGGCACAGCTCCGTCTTCATGGCACCGATTAGAGGGCTGACAACGCGGCCGACCATAGACGCCATGTCGTCTTTGACTGCACGCAAGTTGTTGTCCCGTGAGTCGAGCTCTGCACCCAAGCCCATCTCATTGAACGCATCAACCAACTCGCCGGCGAACGTCGCGTACGCAAGGGCGTGCAGCTGAGTTGGAGAAGGGTTGGGTGCTTGGACCGTCGGCACAGCCGGAGTGAGGAATGCCGGTGATGAGATTAACGGCAGGAGGTTGGTCGCGATGTTCGTGCGCAGAACCGACAGAGGCCGCTGCAGTGCACGGACTATTGCACGCCGGAGGTTGGTGTTTCCGGCAGCGGCGTTCAACTCCCTGCGTCACAGACATGTCATTATTAGCGTGATGAATGTGAAGGAGATGCGACTCACGATGCGATTAGCGCGCCGAGCACGGTCCCACGGCCGACAGGGATAGGTCGCCGTCCGGCCAGGAGCTCACCGGGTAGGACAGGGCCAGTCGGCTGAGCAAGGGCTTTCGAGACTGCCTCCGACAGCTTGAGGGAAAGCGCATCAAGGTACGTTCCGTCCTGAACTAGGGGAGCAGGCGAGCTCGCGCGAGACGGCGAGGCAGCAGGAGTGGCTCGGCGCAATCCCATGGTGATCTTGTTGAGTGGCCGAGATGCTCGGTCCGAGCCGTTGGAAAGAGAGGCCTCCATGGGGGTGGGGGGAGGGAGAGGTACAGCCGCGGGTGCTATGGCAGCTGGCTGAGCTGACTCGGCCCGAGCGATAGGCCGGAAGAGGGAGGTAGCCCGGATGGCCATCTTCGATCGAAGTGTATGTCAAGCTCAAGCTTGAGCAGAGGTTATAGGAATTTGCGAGGCTCCGGGGACGAGCGAGGGAGAGAGGTTCTATGTCTAGATGGATGGTGCACAAAGGGACGCGGAATCGAAGTGGTGAGCAGATTTATCCCATAGGAGAAGAGCGAGAGAGTGTGTGATGGTTAATCGATGTGCTGGTCGTCCTAAGGAGGGCGATCGGTATCACAGAGGTAGGCGACTACACGTCCGGGAATGGTGGAGACGGAGGTGACGCTGTTCAACCCGCTGGGTGAGCTGTTACGTTCTGGCGGAGTTCGTATCCATGACACGCACCAGTGGTCAGAAGTTCTCATAAGACACCAGACAAGGTAAAGACGAGCGGCCGCTGTCCCGTAGGCGGGGTCGCGAGAGATGGATGACAGGAAAACCAAGGGAAAGACGCCCAGCAGGGGAAAGCCAGAGGTTCGCCACTTTCCCACGCGATCATCGGGAGTTCCTCATCCGGACTCCCGACCGCGACGATTCTCCGATTACGATGATGAACAATTAACAATGCTTTGCGTAGTATTACAACATGTTCGGACGCTGCGTTCAATTCCCCCTCCTCTTACTACTTCTTGCTGGTGTCCCACGGCAGTAGCGCATCAGGACCGAGCTTCTCACGAACAACGGTGTGGCTGAGGTTCCACAAGTTCTCGCCAAGCTTCGGGTCACTGGCCTGGTTGCTCTCTCCACCGACCTTGTATGGGTCGGTATAGTACTTGCCTTGCCTGTACGTATCAGTGAGAAAACGCGTTTGTAGACGGAGGCGAGTGGAAGCTGACGTACCACTTGTTCTTCTCGACGTCGTCCGAAGTAGCAGCGTAGAGCATACTGAGACTGCCACCCTCGGGGTTCCGCATGAACGGGGTCACAACGTGCTTCATGACCGTGCCGATGTTCTCGCCGTATGCCTCTTTGAACTGGTCCTGCTGTCCCGTGTGCACCGCGCCAGGGTGTGTCGCGCCCGCCCAGATGCGGTCACCGTTTGGCACAATGACACGTTCAACAAGGCCGTACTTGATGAAGAGAAGAACCGCGAGCTTCGTACGAGCGTACAGCTGGTTGGGCCCGAGTTCCTCGTCGTTTGTGTAGACCTGGCGATAACACAGTAAGTCAACTGTTGTGTAAAACACCTTCGAATAAAAGCTCACCTCTGATGTGGACTCGAACTTGACACTGCTAGGGCAAGTCTTGTGCAGCTCAGAGGACATCGAGATGATCCTGTGGTGAATATCAGGGATCTATTCGCTGCCCTGCATCCTCAATGCACTGACCTGGGCGTGGGAGTGTTCGGCATGGCGGCAGTCTCCCGGACAAGAGGAAGTAGGCGGTTGATGAGGAGGAAGTGACCGAAGTGGTTGACGCCCATATGCCGGTCAATACCATCAGCGTCAAGCGCGAAGGCGTTCACACCAACACCAGCATTCGCAATCAGCTGGAGTCAAAGTGCGTCAATCAACTGCTTGAAGGATAGGCGAGCATGTGATTTACAATGTCAAGACGCTTCTCCTTGGCGCGAATTTGGTCAGCAACGTGCTTGACGTTGGCGAGGTCGCCGAGGTCGATAGGCACGAACTCGAGGTCGGCGGTGGGGTTGATCTAGACTCGCGTTGGTACAGCGATATGTAATACGAGCAACGCCCGTTCTCACCTTGCGAATCTCTGCCATAGCTGCCTCACCGTGCTCGTCCTTCCTTGACAACATCAGGACACGCGCCCGAGAGAGAGCCAATGCCTTGGAGACTTCATAACCGATGCCGAGATCACCCCCTGTCACGAGCACAGTCTGTACACCGTCAGACTTCGCCCGTAGCTGAACCCCGTCAGGGCACGTACTTTGCCATGAAGGTCAGGGACGTCTGTCTGCGAGTAACCCGGTGTGCCAGAAAGGGTGTCGACAGCGCTCTTGGCCATGTCCTGAATGTTCTGCATCGTGCTCATACTGGCGATTCGGAAAGATGGACGTTGTGCGAGAGGTCGTAAAAGTGAAGTTAGGACTGGCTTGCGGCCAACGCAACAAATACCCCAACGTGGGAGGAACGACGTCATGATGAGTGGCTCGTCGAGTTGGCGGGTCAAGCTTAAGAGCTGGCTGAAGAGGAGAGGAGCACGATTCCAGGGTCGTCACCCATGACGAGGCGGGGCTCTCGAACTCGCAGAGATCGACGATGGGCCGCACGATGACCGCTGGCGGCGGATCGACGTGGTGGACGGACGTGAGGGCATTTGACGCCACACCCGAAAGAAGCTCGAGTTCGATCCGCTGATCTGACGAGTGAAAACACTCGAAACATGACCACGACCCAGAGTTTCTGATGGGATCGCCGATTAAAATGTCACAGAGGCATACGTACAAAGCTGTCAGAGTTCTGATGAATCGCTATATCCCAGGCACATCAATGCGAATTATCTTGGCAACCGCACAGCCGTTCGCAAGTTAAACTCCGGCCCTGAATGTCTCTCAACCACTCCGCTCATGGGATGGCGATACGGAGGTCGACGGACCCAGCGATTCCTCGCCTACTATCAGTCCCCCTCTATTTCGTGGCTGCGGCCCAGCGCTGAGGTCCATATTTCGGCCGTCTTCTTCTTCCTCCTCCTCCTCTTCACTCTCGAACGAGTCGTCTCCGGTATCAGAGAGCCCGTCCGGGTCCCCGTGCTGGCCACTGCTATATCGATGCATGCTCCATGACCCGGCCGAGTTGGATGACATCAGCGGATACGGAAGGGCGCGAGGGCTAGACATAGGGGCTAGACGGGAGGAGCTGGCTCCCGGATCGACGCTGTACGGAGATGGGCCGAGCGAACAGCTGTACGGATTGGACGGTGTGTTGACCAAGCCAGCTATACTCACATCTCGGGACCTTGAAGATGAACCAGGGCTACCCTCCACCCCCATCCCATTCGATATAGACGGCAGCCGTCCCCGCTGCTGCGTTGCCCTCGTAGACGATGGGGGAGGCAGTGGAACCCAAGCTCGAGCCAGAGGAGTGGTGCTGGCATAAGACCCAGAGGTACTTGGTCGAGACGGATCGTACGACTGTCTGGATAGAGTTTCCCTGACTGGCGCGAGCGGCCCTGACGTTGAACGGGACCCAGTGTGATCTTGTACCCAGACTAGAGGCGGCGCAGGCTGTGGCGGGCTGCTTGTCGAAGCACCCGCCACGGGTGCCTGCTGCTGCGCTGCGGCAAGAACGTCGGCTGGAAACGCAAGTTGCTGGAACCGACTCAAGGACGTGGTGGCGAGCGTGAGAGTCTGAAGCAGTTCAGCTGCTGCATCTGCCTATAATCTTGGTTATTTTCTCAAGGTTCTATAACCATTGAGGAAGCGAACGTGCCGTCTGTCGAGAGTGGTTGTACCCGATGTAGCTGGGATCAGCGCGAGCCATGGCGAGTTGTTCCCGAAGGTGTGCATTTTCTTCTTCAAACCCTCGGACCCGCTCTTCCAGTTCAGCGAGGTGGGCTGCTTTGCGGGCACGGTATGCACGCTCTGTTAGACGGCATGAGCGCGATCGTCCGGAGGGGACAAGGAGATAACGAACGCGTTGTCAGAGCTCTTGTCTGGGGAATACTGCAGTTGTGCTAAGGATAGGCCATAGGTGCTGATGGGGTTGGATAACGCTTACTCAAAATCTTTCTTGCGCCCCCTCGGCATCGCGCCCTCGAGGTGTGCGTCGGAAGACAGGGCGGCGGTAGTGAAGGAGTAGCGTCGGGTTGATGTAAGCACGCCGTAGATGCGAGCTAAAGAGCGATTATGAGCTCATCAAATTGGAAGGCCCTGATGCACGAGGCGGTCGAGAACTGTCGATCGTCAGCTCGTCTCCGGCAACCATTTCAATCCCTGCAGCTTCCGCAGAAGAGCCGCTAAGGGGCTTCTCGCTCATCCGGGATTTGCCGGCTCTCCCGCGGATCAAATCAGTCAAATCGCATTTGGGTCACCTGGATGCCCCGAGAAGTAATCTGGAAGGACATGAATGCATCCGAGCAGCTCACTGTCGGTCCATTATCACGATTTGGACTCCTCGACACCCCACACTCGCTCGAGTAAGAGTGTGAGCAAAGCGGCAGGGCCAGGTGTGCGATTAATGCACCAGATCCCTGTAGCGAGCACGGCTGCGTTTAGGTTCTGGTTGACATCAGAACCCACATTCATGCTGTCATAACTTGGAGCATCCTTGTTGTCGAGCATGGCTGCGGCGGCTGGCGCAATTTCGACTTCGACGAGCGCCGGGGTCGTCAGAGCACCTGCTCTCCGCTCGAGTTCTGCTTGAACATGCGACCGATTTGCGCCCAACTCGTATGCGCCTTCGTCCATGCGACGATCGACCACGCACATTCCGCGCGTGAGCTCACCCGTCCTTGACCACTTGGTCAGCCGTATATCTCACGCGACCAAGGACAGAACACTCACCGCTCAATATCGAATACGCGCCGGACGGCGTGCCATCCGTGACTTAGCTGTGACTCGCCGTGCTCCGTGCTGATTGGGGGTGGGTTGGCGATAGCACACCAAACAGCGGCTGGGTCATGAAGCTGAAAATAGTTAGATGCGCACGGCTTTTGGGAAGGTAGGCACTGCACACGCACCTCCATCGCATCCTTCCCGAACTCCAGCATGATCTCTCTAGTTCTCTCGAAGAAACAGCTGGTCCAGTGGTGTAGTGGCGGCTTTCCGTCCGGACGCGACGGCGTCGCAGTGGATCCGAAGGCAGTGTCGACGCATCTCCGATAGGTTGGAAATGGGAGCTCGTGCGGTGTTGTGATATCTAATGGCAGCAAGAAGAAACGATCCAGAGGCAAGCCATGCCCAGGCTTCATCAGAAGCTCCTTTACTGCCCAGGGATCCGCGAACCAATTGACTGAATTGATAAGGAGTGAGCGTATTCAGATCAGCAGCCTGTGGACGTACATTCGGCCGTAGCACTAGTGTTGCCTGGAACGTCAAGAGCACCTGTTGGATTGCAGCTTTCAGCTCCATCAATGTGCTATGATTGGATCGCACGAACCACCCATGCATACGATGCGACCGATGCGCTCGGAGAAGCTGCTGGCATCCAGTTGCAGCGTGTGGTACAAGTTCGTCATCGGACCGAGGGCGATGTACGTGATAGAACGTGCGGAGTGATGCCGTAGCAACTCGATGGTGACATCGGCTGCGGAAGAAGTTGCGACTCGGAAGTACCGTTCCGCTTCAGCGGACAGATCATAGCCCACATCGTGTTCTGGATGGCGAACTGAGATGCCACCGAGGCCATCCCTGAAGATCAAATGCGTGAGCCTCAGGTGATGATGGCAAATTTAGCCATTACCGGCCATGAAAGTATTGAGCGCCGTGAATGTCTCCTTGAAGCGGTGCCGCTGACCCTTTGACGAGCAAGGGCTTTTTGTCGGAACCGAAGTTTGGGAAGCGCGATGCATCTTCCGGATGAGCTGCCAAGTGACGCTCGACGGCGCGATAGACTCTAAACACGTTCAAGCTTCGTGCACATTGTCAGAAACCACCGAAGTCTGGATGCCATCAGACTGACTAGCAGGCATCGACATCGGTGTTCCCTTGATCGCCGAAAGTCAGAATAGAGCCGTTGGTAGAGCACCATGCGTACCGAAGCAAACCACGATAGCAAGGATTTCGATTTCAGGAGACGCTAGCGCGAGCAGACTAGAGCTATCATGAGACACCGAGCTGCCCACAGACTCAATGTGGTGCATACAGCGCCACGACATCGTCCACTCCAGGGTCGGTGTCGACTATTGGTATAGATCATCCATCGTGAGTACGAGTACGAAGTACACTGTATATCATGCGCACTAATAACAGGCGTTCGTGTTGGCGTCATGACGTTTTAGAAGGAAGGAGCGTAAACTCGGGTCCCGGCGTGCGCAAGAGTGCACGTGAATTGTTCCGTCCCTTGCCCTCTCACCCATTCCTTTCACGAGTTTGTCTATGATATTGACTAACTGGCTCTATTAGAGACCGTATGACTCATATGCGCGCTCGTTCTCAGGTGACCATTAAGAGTGTCTTGCCCTGTGAGATAGAGATATGGCTTGGCCCGCGTTCGCTATCTCGGCAGCAAGGCAAGAGCCTTTGTTCATTGGGCTGGTTTGGTCATCATAAACCGTAACATTCAACAGACTCGGAGGATTTGCCAGTTACCTCTCTTATAGTCTGACATAGCTGCGATACTCGCGAACTATCCATCAGGCGACGCAACAGTCGACAAAGGCTGACGGTCGACGAGTCAGAGTCCTAGTCACTTATAGAACTCGGAGTCACCTACCTAACTACCTCAGATGTCATATCAACTGCCATGAGTCCTATTTCGATGCTCGGATTATGGCTCTGCAACGGTTTCCCAGCCTTTATTTGCCAGAACGTGGAGTGTAGGACTTGGGGGCTGATGCATTGCAAGCATCGTGATGTACTAGATCGTCTACTTCTTAAATGAATCTCTAAAGATGTGCAGTTGATTGTCCCATCGTTCCACCAGGAGATGTGTTCCAGATATTTGTTCAAAGCGGCCAGGCGGTGTGCATGGGCGAGGGAACACGTGATCCCAGCTTCTTGCATGTACAGCTAACTGCCTTTCGCTCTCCCGACCTCCCTGCACATCGAGCTCGCCGTTCCCGACCTTTCATCATGGAGTCTCTTCGCTTTCTCGGATCGCTTGAGGGCCACAAGGGATGGGTGACCGCCATCGCCACCTCGTCGGAGAACCCGGACATGATCCTCACCGCGTCGCGCGGTGCGTGCTGGGTATTTCTCAACGTCGAACAGGTCTTGACGAGCACGGAGATTAGACAAGTCCATCATCGTCTGGCAGCTTACCCGTGATGAGGACTCGTACGGTTACCCGAAACGCGTCCTCCGCGGCCACAACCACTTCGTCTCGGACGTCGTCATCTCCTCCGACGGCCAGTTCGCCCTCTCCTCCTCCTGGGACCACACCCTCCGTCTCTGGGACCTTAACACCGGTGTCACGACCCGCCGCTTCGTTGGCCACACCTCGGACGTCCTCTCCGTCAGCTTCAGCGCGGACAACCGTCAGATCGTCTCTGGTGCGCGTGACCGCACGATCAAGCTCTGGAACACCCTGGGCGAGTGCAAGTATGACATCAAGGAGGATGGCCACACCGAGTGGTAAGCTATGTGATCTTTAATCGTGTTTAGGATCTCACTCCGCGCTAGGGTGTCTTGCGTGCGCTTCAGCCCGAACGTCCTGAACCCCGTCATCGTCTCTGCCGGCTGGGACAAGGTGGTCAAGGTCAGCACTTTTCATCCCACTCTTCCCCCTCACAATTCTTTCGACATGATGCATTATTATAATATTTGCTACTTCAGAGGGTATCCCCCGATGAGACAACACATTATCACCAAGATCTCTGATCTCTTCCTCCCCTCCTCTTGTTCCATCGAAAATTCGAGTGAACCATGCTGACGGGATTGTCAGGTCTGGGAGCTCCAGAAGTTCAAGCTCAAGACCAACCACTACGGCCACACCGGCTACATCAACACCATCTCCGTCTCTCCCGATGGCTCGCTCGCCGCTTCTGGTGGCAAGGACGGCATCACCATGCTGTGGGACCTCAACGAGGGCAAGCACCTGTACTCGCTCGAGGCCGGTGACACCGTCAACGCCCTTGTCTTCTCGCCCAACCGTTACTGGTTGTGCGCCGCCACCGCGTCTTGCGTCAAGATCTTCGATCTTGAGAGCAAGTGAGTTGAACCGATGAGCTTGTGTTCCGAACAGCCGTTCTGACCAAACTTCAGGTCCATCGTGGACGAGCTCAAGCCCGACTTTGTTAACGTCGGCGCCAAGTCTCGGGATCCGGAGTGCGTGTCCATCGCCTGGTCCGCCGACGGTCAAACTCTCTTTGGTGGCTTCACCGACGACCTCGTCCGTGTCTGGACCGTCACCTCATAGACTCATGTGGGGGGTGTGGTCATGCTGGGTACTCTGCGGTCATGTCGTCGTTTACTGCCCTTTTGCCAAAAAGCCGCTTGCCGGGTTGTACTACATGATGCGTGATTTTGCTCGACATGTGGACTACTCAAGTCTGTCCATGGTTCAACGAGCGCGATGTCCGGTCATCACGCCAAAGGCGCCTCTGCTTCGAGGAGGTTGCGCTGTCGTTCGACATGGTCCCAACGGTCGAGGCCTCCAAAGTCAATTTTCAGGGCGCCCATTGCCATGTTCAGTTGTAGTTCACATAGATGTCCAACTCTTGCGCGCCAGCTGTCGCCTCTGTGGTACCGTGAGCATGAGAAATCACTAGAACATTACCACGAGATCGGCTTACGTTGCAGTGCCGTAGATGTCGCCTTGCAGGTTCACTACGCGTACGGACTGGTCTGTATTGGACTTCCCGTCATAGATCCAGACGTCTTTTCCGGTATAAACCTCTTGATACCCGCCGCGGTCGATGAGGCGGTTCGGGGATGTGATTGGTTTCACGTCGGCAGGACGCGTCGGAGCTGGGCGAACGTCGACCTCGCAAAGTAATCGGAGAGCCTGAAGATTTGAAATGCCGGACAGTGCTCCCCGTGCATCCTCACTCGTTGGGTTGATCACAGTAAAGATAGGAGGAGGGGTGTCATCCTCGTCCGAGCTCTCATCGCCATCATCGCCTTCAACGTCCATTGCGCTGGCGTCCTTGCTGGTTGGCGCTGGAGCATCCGATGCGATGTCTTTCTCCGCATCTTGAAGTCGCTGATAAAAAGCTTGCCACGCGTCTTCGTTCGAAAAGTCCGTGCGGACGAGCAGCCCTAGTCCAGGCGCATCGACGGAATGGGTATCCCATGGATCGTCTTCGTCTTCGTCAGGGTCTACACCTGGAAGAGCAAGCTTGACCATCATGGGCCATCATATACCACGGACATCGCATCACTCACCTGACTCGGTTGACGCCCTCGCAGCAGCGTCCTGCTCGTCTTTACTCAAGTCCCAGAATGCAGCGGCAGTCCGCAATCTCCACCGCCGGCGACCATCGGAAGGATTGTCCCGTTTGATGATTGCGTAAGTGCTCTATCGCATATCTGCCATCAGCTACTCCGCAAGTCGTGGCCTAAGTGATCAAGGGTTCGACATACATTCAGCAGGGCGTTCAGCAGTGGTGGTGATGTCACTTCCATGCTTCCGTTATAAGAAGCGAGTACCAGCAAGCAGCAACAGGTAACGGGTGGTCGATTATCCGGCTCCTGAGCAGCCTATTAGAGCGCTAGTTGGTGAAGTCTCGCGCGATGCGCTTGGGAGACGGATGGGGAGGAGGAAGAGAGCAGTGACGTCGGGCCGCCGGAATTGAGGGAAGCGGTGCAATGTATCGCTTCTCTCCTTCTTCCCATTCTTGGGCTTTGAACACACCCCGCTCTGCAGACTCGTGCCACGTCCCACTTGAGCCCGCATAATGTACAAAAGACAGTAACACTGCTCGGGGATGCGCCTGCGCCCAGACTTCGCCATGGGCGCTACTATTGTCGGAACGACAGGTAGTCCAACGTCGGCTCGATAGATCGTGTCCGAGTCCTCATCTCATCTACCCAGGCGAGCAGCTGTCAACGCGGCAATGGGCAATCGCATTTGCCTTAGTCACATCTCTATTCTTCACCTGTGAGCCTTACCCGGCACATGTTTGCATGGATTACTCACACTCGTGCGTATGGCTAGGGGGCTTTGCGTACGGTGTGAGTGTATCCTATGCTCACTATGGGTGATTGGAGCTGAACCCGCTCACTTAGCTCTTGGATGTCTTGAACTCACACTTCCAAACCATCTTCGGGATCACGAAGTAAGGGCGTGTAATTTGAGCACTAGTCGTGTCACGCGCTCATCGGTCTGCAGACTTCAATCGACCCTGCTGCAATTGTGAGCGACGATGCGAGCACGCGACAGCACAGCTGACAGAGCCATAGTGCGTACTTCGGCGCATACTTTTTCTTTGCGCCCATTGCGGGTCGCTTCATGTCCAAGTGCGTTGCGAGTGTCCGCCATCACATGTAACCATCGTCGTTAACTGGATCACCTCAGAAAGGGATACAAGAAGGGGATCCACATGGGACTTGGTCTGTACTCACTCGGTTAGTGAAACAGTGTTCACACTCACATGGTGAAATCGATGACGAACCTTCCTTAGGTGCTGTATTCTATTGGCCGTCAGCGAAATATGCTACGTACGGCGGTTTCGTTGCATGTACAGCGGTAAGTCGTCAAAGTCATAGAGACAATTGGCACCACGCTGACGACCACCGTGAAAAAGGTCATGGGATGCGGGCTGTCGACTCTTGAGGCGAGTCTTTCGTAAATGCCTTGACTTTGCAGGGGAAAGCTTACCGCAACCTCCTCTAGGTCGCAGCCAACTCATATATTGCCATACTCGGGTCTCCAAAGTTCGCGGCAGCACGGTATTACATCGAGTCGACGCAACGCATAATGCAAACACTGACCAACGCCTCAGCCTTAACTTCAGTCAAGGCTTCCAGGGTGTAGCAAGCTTCACCGGCCCTCTCATCGCCAGCAAATACTTCTTCCAGGGCAAAAACGCAACAAGCTTGGATACTGTGCAATGGTTCGTCTCTGGATAGGCGCATCCGTTAAATACTCAATCGATCCGTAGGGTCTACCTTGCGGTTTCAGGCTTAGGCGTCTTCTTGAACGTCGTCTTCTAGTGAGATATTTGTAGACGTGTCCTGAAATTGGTGCTGACTGGTTCAGCTTTTGCCATCTTCCGGAGATCACCGAAGAGGCCCTGACGGAACAACTGCAGGAGAAGGGTCAGGTAGCCGACTATGATCATGCTTCGGATTCGTTTTGGAGACAGTACCGCTGTATCTTTGGATTTGTCGCGCAAATGTGCTACTGGTGAGTGCATCTGGATGTGGCACTATGGCGATGACTGATTCTTGACGACACAGTGGAGCACAAGTAGGGGTCGCTTCGTTCGTTGTGAACTATTTGACGGAGCAAGGTGGGTCACATATGTTCGTGAGTTGTATCTGCCTCATGTGACTACGAAGGCTTGGGTATCGACCACTCTAAGGCCAGTCGGCTGTTCTCGCTCTGTCAAGTCACCTTCACGGTTGGGCGGTGAGATACACATGAAGAACCGACATCTGTTCCGTTGCTGACGTGCCGCTTAGGTTTGTGGGTGTCGTCATACTTCGGTTCATCGACCCTGCACTCGTCCTCTCATTCTTCAGCATATCCTGCAGCGTGTTTTGTCTCTGTGTGTCTCAGCTGTCGGGCTGGGCTGGCGTGGGCTGCCTCTTCTGCCTCTTCTTCTTCGAATCGATCTGCTATCCGTGCATTTTCACGATTGCGACCAAGAACCTTGGTCGACACACCAAGCAGGGCTCTGGCCTTATCGTTCAAGGTAGAGCTTTCCCTCCTGGGCAGACATTTGAGAGTGGAGTGCTCATTCCTCGCAGGTGTCGGAGGCGGCGCATGGTACCCGCCAGCTCAAGGCTCCCTCGCTGTAAGATCATGCGACTCTGCCTAACTTGAGCAATGCTCACTTCTTCCAGGACAAGGCAAGCACTCGTCGCTCGTATCTGGTCCCGATGACAGGCTACATTGCCATGACCATGTATGCAGTGTGAGTGCTGCGGTTCTGCTTGGGATGCACATGTTGAAAGTGCTCGCAGCGGGATTGTCGTTTGGCAAAGCACACAGGGTGGCTTTCGCTTCATCAACCGAGAGGAAGAAGAATATGACAGACCGTCGACGGACAGTGAGACCATCCGATCTCATCCAAACATGGCCGCCCCTACAGAAACCATGGACATGGAGAACCATGAAAAAATGTAGAGTAGCCCCAAAAGTTGGCGATGGACCGCATCCGCCATGTCTTGTCATGGTAGACGTCATGCCTTCCACCTATCACTCTGCTTGCCGAATTGTTTCTGGATTGTATAACATATATGTTATACAATAGAAGCTCGTGACCCCGCCATCCGGTCGACCACCTGAAAATGAAGATTAGTACTGGAGAGTGTAGCCGAGGAACATGAATTTGTACCGTCGAGATGTATGGGAGTGTGAGGAAATGCCCGATGAAGGGTAGCTGTCGCAGGAACGTGATGATAACGGGAAAGAAGTCCCTGTAGATAGCTTGAGCATCGGTTTATGACGGAGTGTGAAGGAGGATGCCAGTGCGAGCGGCAAACGCACCCGAATAGATTCAAGAAACCAAACGTTTCTACGACCATTCCTATGACTGGCCGCTTTGCCACAATGACGATCAATATTCCTCCAATGAAGCATACGCTCCCTCGCAATTTGTTCTTGCGAGCAAAGAAGTAGAACGTTTTCTGGGGCCCGATGATAAGGGTAATGCCCGAGAGGAATAGCAGCTATATTATACCATCTTAGCATCTTCACAAACAACATATTTCTCGAGTCTCACGTTGCCCAAAGCGAGGAGTGCCCCGTCAAAGAAGAGCATGACCCCCAGCATCAGGAACAGACCGCCGAATGTGGTCAAGGCCACGCCGATTTCTGCGTACATCCTTGGTTAGGCACCGGCCTGTACTGGGAGCCAACTAGCTCTACTTTGTGCGTCGGTCAACCACATCTTAAGCAGGAACGACGAGACAGGCGAGGGAAAGCGTGAAAGCCAAAGGAAAGCAGACGAGAGCGAGTGAAACGGGATCCGCGACGTGGACGCGTCGCGTCTCGCCTCACGTGCGTAGGTCCGCTTACTATCGCGCGTACTCCTGCCATTGGATCATCACGTTCATTGACATTCTAGGGCACTACAACAGCGACCGCAACAGAAACATATCTAAAAAGTACAGAGGCAGCCGACACACGAGACAGAAAAGGGTATTTCACCAGCCATGCTTCGCACGCATGACTCGGGCGTACGACTCCTTCATCGGATCGGAAACCTGCAGCGCGCTCAGGTGCTGGGTGAGGTATGGCTGAGGAAGAAGCGGGTGCAAGGCCTCCATGGTGCCGGGTGGCGGCGCAGGGTCAAACCGGACAATCATGGGCAGCTGAGGTGTCCTGTGGCTGGCATGCGCCTTGTGACTCGCGAGGGACGCAAGTGCAGCCAGCGAGGCGCCAGAGGCAGTGCTAAGAGTGCGCCG
>LCTX01003198.1:0-13592 GCA_002233555.1 Limonomyces culmigenus | reverse complement strand
GACACGATCGACATTGGCGCAGAGGATTGGGTGAGTGAGGGCCGCTGGATCACGGACAACTGGGGCAAGATATGGCGTGAGATGTTTGGTGTCCTGGCTGGCACGGCACTGGGCGTGCTCGGATCGTTGTGGATGTTGACTTGAAGATGCATCGAGCAATACATGAATGACGGTAGTGTTTTGGGGGCGCCTTTTCGCCGCTGTTGACGCTGGAACACGGTAAGGAGGGTCTGGGCGATAACCAAGAGTGATACAGCACATACATTCTCCCGAGAGATCTCCGCTAATAAGCCCAATCCAGCAGAGCTCTTTGCATACGAATCAAAACGCTGATGATCATCACGGAACTTGGCGATCCTTCATGGTGACTGTTCTCTGTGGGCAAAAAGAAGTTATCATATGCAGTGCAACTACCGAAGTCCTGTGCGTGTCGCGATGAGAGATCTTGTGCTCCCATACTTACCGATACCCCCAGCCGCGCCATGCTGAACCAGTGGCCTGCCCCCCCTCCTGGGATCCGGCGCATTGTGACAGGGCATGATGCGGTAGGCCAAGCAATCGTCGTGCACGATGGTGTGGCGGAAACAGCAGCCTCCACGCCATTCATTCGTTCAGCAGCAGTGTGGATCACGACGGAGACGCCCAGCGCTGATAATGTTAACGGGTGCGTGTACTGGTCAGGCTCTGAGACTTTGAACCGCTCATCTCGTGAAGTTTCGTGGATGGCGCTCTGCGGACAGCAGACAGCGCATCCGGTCTCGTTAGCTCAAATGGTGCGAACACGCGGACGACCGATCTCGCACCAGGCAGCACGATCCCAATGGTCAGCCCGCCTGTTCTTGTTCATACACGCCACTGGCTCAGCCAACATAGCATCGAACAGGGTCCATCGACTATAACATATTGAGTGCGTCGTTCTTTGGCGCATACTACTTGGCGAGATGTCTCATGTCTCGTGTATCTGCAGTCAAGGGGGAAGTTGTCTTGATCCTTGATGATGGAAGTGAGCATCACGTCAAGAATCCTGGAGATATTGTCGTTCAGAGAGGAACAATGCACGCGTGGAGGTAAATCGCACACTTTTACGATCATGATCTTCGTCTCACGCCGGTGGACAGGAATCCCGGCACGGAATGGTGCAGATGGGTCAGCGTGCTCGTCGCAGCTTTACCAGCTGTCGTGGACGGCAAACAGCTTGAAGACAACATGGAGGAGCTGAAGACAATACTATGAACCCAGACAATATGTTGGATACGCAAATGAGGCACAAGTCAGCTGTTGGTTGCTACTGCAAGTTCACGAACATCCCGCCGTCCACCAGGAGTGCTGCCCCCGTGACATACTTGGCGAGGTCGCTCGCGAGAAACACGGCCGGGCCGGCGACATCATCCGGTGCTGAATCGTACATTTAGTCGCTTATCGTAGCGTTCTCCAGGGTACGTACTCCCAAGGCGCCCGAGTGCAGTACGTGCAATCATGCCTGAGCGCTTTGTGTCGTCCGCGAGGTCTGCGCGATTGATGTCTGTCGCAATCGTCCCTGGCAGGAGCGCATTCGCACGGATGCCGTACTGCCCTAGCGCAACTGCACAGCTCTGCATGAGCGAAAGGATACCCGCCTTGGTTGGTGTATAGTGTCTACTTCAGGTTAACCATGATCGGGAGAAAAGTGATGTGATAAGTCATACGCTTGCTGGGCGCCTCCGACGAGTGCAGATATAGAGGAGATGCCAATAATCGAGCCGCCTTGGGGTTTCTGGTCACGCATGATGTTGGCAACGGCTGTGCGTGGGTCAGACGTTGGTACGTCAAGGCTTTATTAAGAAGTTCTGACCTTGAACTATGTAGAAAGAGCCATCGAGATTTACGGAGCGAGTTTGCTCCCATAGAGCGTGTGGCATACTGAGGAACTCGTGAAAAGGACAGATACCCGCGTTACTGATCAGGACATCTACATCCGCCATAAGCCGACGCATAGCCTCTTACAACTATAACACTGACCGATTCGGTCAAACGCCTTCATTCCTTCTTCAGTAACCTAAAACAGCCATGAGAGCAGGTCGTACATGATTCCAAGGCACTCACCCGTTTTGACGTCTCAGGATCAGCTATATCACCCGGAACATAGACAACTTTGACTTCCGGGTTGAGCAAGAGAACCTCTTCGCGTAGGGAGACAATCTCCTCAGACGTGTCCGTGTCGCCAAAATAGTGCAGGATGAGCCCAGTCGCACCGTGGCGAACAAATTCCGTGGCACTAGCACGTCCGATACCCCGCGATGCGCCAGTAATGCAGATGACTTTTCCTGCGAGGAGAGATGACATGGTGGGTATGAGAGAGTTTGACTCAGAGAGTGGGCCGAGCGTAGTGCGTCATGAGCAGCACATGCCAATCACGATCTTAAAAGTTATAGATTTCGGAACTCGCCAGAGTTGTATTCCCGCTTGGTTCCTGCATGGGAGGTGTTGAAATCCAGTCAACTGCGATGCCTTGCCTGCGTTGTGGAGGGTGACGAGAGAGAGATCAAAGTTGAGAGACGGTTCGGCAAACGCCGGTGGCCCTCTTCCTCCTCCCACTTTTCTAAACAGCGAAGGCAACTTCTATCCTCTCATTGCTTTATACAGTCATGTCAGCGTCCGGTAAAATGGATGTTGACGCCTCGTCTGAGCACAAGTCGTACGCATTTGCGCTATGCGTACAACCAGTCGACGAGTCTTATGAACGTGTCAACAGGTCGCACAAGGAGCGCGACCGTTCGAGTGACACTCGCAAAAGTCACCGGTCCTCTCGTGTACGCTCTCGCTCACGAGAACGTGATCACGAACGGCGCGAGCGCCGTCACCGCGACGGCGACGACCGTGAGCGCCGCCGAAGCCGGGACAGGGACCGGGACAGGCCCTCCAAGTCCTCCACCCGCGACAAGGACCGCGACGCAACACGCGACCGGGACCGGGACCGTGACCGCGATCGTCGTCGTGACCGGGACCGGGATCACGACCGCGAACGCCGGGACCGGGACAAGGACAAGGACCGCGATGGGCACCGCGACCGTGACGACCGGCGGCGGAAGCGCGAGGACGAAAATGGTGCGGACGAACGTGCTAAGCGCAAGCGTTCAGATGAGAGACCTCCGTCTCCGGCTGCCGACGACCGTCGGCGTGAACGAGACGAGCCCCAGCGCCGGCGTGGGGGTCGCTCTCCACCACCTTTCCTGCCTCCTGTGAAGTGAGTTTAGGTTGTCGGGGCTTCATCTTCGTCTTCATCTGATTGTGTACTCTTCAGAAGACAGTCGCCGTCGTACGCTGCTCCGCAAGCACAGGAGGACTATAACCCTGACGCAGAGCCCAAAGAAGACGATTCGGAAGCACGTTCGGTCTTCGTCTCCCAGCTTGCCGCCCGTCTCACGGCCCGCGACTTGGGCTACTTCTTCGAGGACAAGCTCGGTGAGGGCAGTGTCATGGACGCTCGCATTGTCACAGATCGCATTTCTCGGCGTTCCAAGGGGTGAGCATACTTTCAACCCACATCCTTGAGCGAGTCTAAACATGTGTCAGGATTGGCTACGTTGAGATGCGCACGATCGAGCTCGTTGACCAGGCTATCAACTTGAGTGGCACGGTCGTGATGGGTCTCCCTGTCAAAGTGCAGCATACTGAAGCTGAACGCAATCGTACTCACGCAGGAGAAGGGTAAAACCATATGCCTATCAGTGTATCTCTTCACTCATTGTCTTGGCAGAGCTATTAACTTGCCTCCTGGTGTGACTATGGGTCACGGACCGTTGTACGTTCACTGATGTCGTCGGTGGTCATGCGTATGTCCTTACCTGGGCCCACAGACTCTACGTTGGCTCGCTCCACTTCAACCTTACGGAGAGTGACATCAAGCAAGTGTTCGAGCCCTTCGGAGAGCTCGAGTTCGTCGATCTTCACCGCGACCCAGGTACCGGGCGGAGCAAAGGCTACTGCTTCATCCAGTGCGTTGTACGTATGCGGTACATGCGCCGTGCTAATGGGTATTGTGCAGGTACAAGAAGCAAGAGGACGCCAAGATGGCGCTCGAACAGATGGAAGGGTTCGAGCTCGCAGGCCGCCAGCTTCGCGTCAACACTGTCCACGAGAAGGGTACAGGTGTGCGCTACTCCGCAGCGGTGGAGACCCTGGACGATGCCGGAGGTCCGTTGCTAGCCAATGCATTTACCCCTTACTCATTGTGTTTCGCAGGCGGCGGTAACTTGAATGCTGCGTCACGGCAGGCGCTGATGCAAAAGCTGGCTAGGATTGAACCGGCCAATCAGATTCAGGAACCGTGCGTATTGCTCTCATTCTTTCCGATAACGCCTCATATAAGACCCAGGTCGAGACCCGCGATCACGTCAACTTTGCAGACCAAGTGTGTTCTGATGACCAATATGTTCACACCCGAGGAGTACGTACTTGCATGGCTGCCCGTGCCACTTATGCCTGCTGACTTGTGCTTACCCAGTGAGACTGAGCGGGACTGGGACAAGGCACTTGCCGAAGAAGTGAAAGCCGAGTGTCAAGAGAAGTACGGCCCGGTTGCACACATCAAAGTTGAGCGTGATTCACAGGTATTACTTTCGCTGCTGTGAGAGGTGAAGAGTATCCGTTGAACCATTGACAGGGCGAGATCTACGTGCAGTTCGAGTCTATCGACGCTGCAAAGCTTGCTATCAACGGGCTGAATGGCCGCTGGTTCGGCGGCAAGCAGATCTCCGCCACGTTCATCCCCGACGCGATCATGCAAGCTCACAAGTGACAGGAACGACTGGTGTGCCGAAGCACTTGTGCAAGTACAAGATAGTCCTTCTTGAGGTGAATGACGCGCGTACCTTACGCTCTCCCTTATTTGAAATCGTGTATATCTTTTCCAGTGAACAAACATACTATATAGTGCAGTCCAATCTCGAGCAACTGGGCTTCGCTCTCCCATGTCCTATGGGCGATCAGCGGCAACTTGAGTGGCCTCATCGATCGTGTGAGCTATGAGACATCCAAATCAGTATAGCACAGCGGGCCAATGATTGTGTGGAGAAGTCAGACCTTCCTCGGCATTGAGCAAAACAACCCACAAAAGATCGTCAGTGCTCTGCAAACATCGGTCAGCGTGTGGCAGCCATATTTCGAGTGGCTTGTTATCCACCTGCGATTCTTCGCGGCCTCTCTTGTGGATTTTCACCTCGAACTTACTCGTGTCTCGTCGAGTGCGGAATACACGCATGGCCTTGCGCTCGCGTTTGGCCATCTTTTCCCGCCACTCACGCACATCCTTCTTGTCCTCGGGGTCGGATGGCACCGACGAGGCAGACGACATTGAGCCGGAGGATGAAGAAGACGAGCGCTGGAGCTCGAGACCACCCGCGTATACAGGTTGTGCCTGCCCGCGTGCAATCGCCAGTAGGTGACGGTTTGCGTTGGTACGGCTCTCTTCGGTGGAGGCCTCCCCACCCTGCTCGCGGATGAACTTGGCGTTAGCGCGCTCGGTATAGCTCTCGCCTTCGAGTGGGGGCGGAACGTTCAGGCTGATAGGCATGACGTGCGGCCCAAGTGACGCGATACGTCGCTCTGTGAGCGACATGCGTGGGTCGGCCGGCAGGCTCTCAGATTCCTGTTTCGTGAAATCAGCGGAGAGAGGTGCTTGAGCGAATGAAATAACCGACAGGTCCGAGCTTGCGGACGAGGCCGCCAAAAATCGGGATGTGCTTGCCGGCCTTGAGGGCACCGTTAGCGAGCTTGTTGCCGCTGCTCAGCTCCGGTAGGTCGTGTCCAGTACGGACGAGCGCACGAATGGCCTCGGTTGTGTAGAGACGAGCTGTGAGCCCACGCGGCCCAAACAATCGCTCGTTGGCAAGTTTGATCACACGATCCGACAAAGACTTTGACGCCATGCTTTGACCACCGCCTGCGGCGTGCATGGCCACCTTTGGGGTTATGAGACGATCACAATACCCATCACAGAACACCGATCTTACCTGGGCACCCATGTGCAGAGCCTGATACGGCATGAAGACGAAGCCCGCAACTTTGCCGAGCTTTGCGACTACACGCAAAGGGGGCGAGCCGGCCTGGGGTGAAGGTGGTAAGCAGAGGACAATGCACTTGGATTAAGGATGAAACTGACCATGGCGTTATTGAGACTGTCGATAAAGCGAAGCCAGTCAGCCATAGAGATGCCCGAATCCATCATCTGCTCGTTGTATCCACGAGCAAACGCGGCGCTGCCGGGGACAGCCACCTGCGGAAGGCAAACAGGAGCTGCGAGGGGACGGAGCGGAGGAGGGCGATCAGCTTGTTGATGTTGATAGTTCCCTAGCACATCGTGCGCGTCTTGTTTGCTGTGGGTGGGACGTACTTGAGCTTGCATGGGGATTGATGGGGGTGTGAGGATGCCAGAAAACGTTCCTTCCGCCAGGTTATTATGTACATGCAAGCGCAGTGACATCATGCTGGCGGTGCCTGTCTACGAGCTGTGCATGCATGCACGGTGTCCTCAAACCCCGACGGAGAGGTAGGTATGTCTTGTCCATCTTTAGCGACTGATCCGGGAGGAGACAAGGGGTTCAGCGCTTCCGCGCCATCGGCCGTGAGTTGCAGATCCTCAATGATGACATCACCCCGCTCGCTGATCACCTTTCCGGGATTGGTCTGCTGCCGCTTCCTGTCCATGCTAGATACTCAGGACATTGCTGATTCAGCCCAGCGCTCGAGTTGTAACGTCTACATTTGGAATTGCTGTCAAGCCTACTGCGCTTCATGAGCGCAGTCACATAAGCACGGTTGCGCACTTCTGACCACGACGGCTATTACATATCCCGACTCACGCCTTCGGCTTCGTCATTCGTGATAAAGCCGGTCCTTGGGGCTACAGATAAACTTGCATGCATCCCCGCTCGACCCAGAACCCACCCACAGGAGCCATGGACGGCATCGCTACGAATATCACCCGCGCGGCGATTGACCTGGGCGTTGGATATTGGGGCCCAGTGACTGCAACCCTGGACTGGTGTGAAGTACGTGGACTATATTCGTGCACTCGTGTACAGTGTTCTGACCGAAACAACCCGTAGAGCAACTATCAGTTCAACTTCTGGATCGCCGAGGTTGCGAACACCTTCTCGAACCTAATTACCGTTTGGCTGGCTGCGCATGGCGCTCGCAAAGCACTGTCGAATCGACTTCCTGCCCGTCTATGGCTCAGCCAAATTGTCTGTCCAAGCTTTTGAGTTCTGCCGTCTTCCTCGATCTGATCCCTTCCACTGTCCAGGGCTTTGCACTCGTCGGCCTTGGCTCCTTTGCTTTCCACGCGACACTTCTCTACGAAGCTCAGCTTGCCGACGAGCTCCCCATGATTTATGTCGCGTCAACTAGCGCGTATGTTCTTTACGACACAGAGCCTGGATGGGACATGTCCAACCAACGGAGCCTCACCCTTCTTGCCATCCTCTTTGGCTTCGACACGGCGTTCACAGCAACCTAGTTTGTCTCATCCTTCGTGGAGGTCAACCCCAACTGACACGAAAACAGCTATCAGTATCGCAATCCTATCTACCACCAGACCGTCTTTGCTTTTCTAGTGCTCCTGACTGGCTTCCGTGTCACCTACCTCGTGCGATGGTCGCCATATTACACCCAGAAGATACCTTTAGCCATCCGTGACTTCATACTTCGTATGTTCTGGACTGGTGGTGCGCTATTTGCGTTCGGCTTCCTTATATGGAACATCGACAACGTTTTCTGCAACACCATCACCCAGTGGAAAGTGGCTGTTGGTTGGCCTGTGGCCTTTCTCCTCGAAGGTCAGTGCCGCTCGTGACACTTAAAATGCATGTTTTACTCATGTTTCCCAGGCCACAGCTGGTGGCATGTCCTCACAGCCATCGGAACCTATCTGATGATGCAAGGCGTGATGTGTGAGTGCACTTCAGTCCTCTTCAAGGCAACTCAAGCTAATTTAATCTCGGTAGACCTCTCGCTGTGTGCCAAAGACGACCCCGCTGACTTCACCATTGCTTACGATATGGGGCTACCACATGTCGCTCGCGTGGACACGGCGTCAGTATTTGATAGGACGAAGAAGTAGCGTGATAGTTCATTATGTTCGATACAATCCTGTACTATTGATGCTCATAGAATTGTGCAATGCAAGGCTCAAAGTCGAGTCACAATCGGGACTAGCATCTCTAAGCACTGAAAGCGCTAGCATCAACGAAGACTGCCTGAGGCCTGAGTGGCATGTCCAAAATAAATACATGCCTTCATGGCCCAACACAATGCCATATCATTGAGACGACAGTGTCAGTACCCCAAGATCCTAGCGAGATCTTCGTGGAATCAGATGAACTGCAGTAGACCGGAATACGTCACACGTGCGCCGATGACCCGGGGTCGCGTCTGCCTTCGCGCTTGTCGTCGTCAACGCCATCCTTCTGGTCAGCAACTGGCCTGAGATCTGGCTGACCTCGGTTATGCCTGTCAAAGACCTCGTGGCACGATATAATGCTGGTGCAAGCCCCACCACGTCTCGCAGGGACTCGCTGCCTCCTTCCAGCCCGAGCACGGGTTCACAAGTACTAGGATCGAGCAGCGCTAGCCCCAGTCGCGGCACAGATCAGAACGAACCTACTCCAGTCAGGGATCGTTTTCTGAAGCACCCTCTTCTTCATGGATCAGATACACGGCCGATCCAGTCCCGTCAGACGGGCCTTCCTCGTTCTGATCAGCCGCCCCCGCCTCCTGTCATCACGTCCTCTCAACCAAATCACAACGACCCGTTCGACGACACTTATGCATCAGAGCAAGTGGAATCTAAGTCACTTCCGAAAGATACCCTCACGCAACCCTCCGCATCTCCCTCGATCTCTCAACCTCCTCCCCGTATACCCGCAACATCCCATTTTGACCGCTGGATAGCATCAACTCCACCTGTGGCCGCACCTCCAGACGATGACACGTCCGAGTACGAGATGCTTTTGTCGAAACGAACCCCGTACGTTCCGGACTCACCCTCAACATTCTCTCCACCTTACACAACCTTCTCTTCTACCCCGACTGCATTTCGTAGACCCTCTCCCTCTCGTGCTTCCACATCAACCACAATGGCCGTTGACCGTGATGGTTGGCGCGGACCCCACAAACCTATCCCCCTCTCTCAAATCACTGCTCGCAACGCTGCCCCTTTGCACCTGCCCGTTCTAGACAAGTACATCGAGTCCCTCCCTGCTCCTGACTTTGAGCGGTGGAAAGACACAGACGTAGGCCATGAACGCAAGAACAACAGGAAACCCAAACCGAAGGGTGCGGGCATGTTTCCGCCTATGGACCGCCTAGCCGCAACGGGGCACTCTATCGAGGACCTGGAAACAAACTCGCACATCGCGTTTGAATCCGAACAGAGTTTCCTGATGTCACTTGTGAACCTCTTCATCTCCATTGCAGGCTCTTCGGCTGTCGCGTCGTTTTACTCCCTCCAGGGTGTCTTCAACACCGTCCAAATCTTTGCTCTTATTCTTCACACCCTCGTACCCATACATGCAACCGGCCTTGGTGACAAGTGGCGTCAACTTCTTCTCGGGACGGTGCCCAACGTGCTTGCCCTCAACTTTGCGTCGACGACGGTTCAGAGCCTGATTCTCCTCCTTGTCTTCATGACAATCTCCACCGGGCTGCTCTACTATTTCCGACGCGTAACCGACCGATGCGAGGAGCTCCAGCACCTTGAAGGCCTCCAGACTGCTGAACCACGCGAGTACGGTCGAATGACCATCGTCGTCACATTCCTGCTCACGGTGATCTACCTACCTGTGAGCACCATGGCGGTCCATGTGCTTGTCTGGAGCTCCGACCTCTGGGTGGTTCCCAATCCCTACTTGAATGCTACAACGATCCCACCGAAGCTTACCCCGCTGGGCCCGAGCGAAGCGTGGCGAGACCCCCTCGACTTCTGCTACACTACGACAATGAAGAAGGATCAGATCAATTGGTCACCCATTCTCGTGATAGTGGCTCTCGTTGTGTCGGCCATGGTAAGTTGCAGTCTTCCTATACACTCCAAGTTTCTGATGTGTGTCGATTTAGCTTACCATCTGGTTCCCGATCCGTCTTTACAAGGCTCTGAGGCTCGCATCTCCTGATGTGGATAAGTACAACGAGTTCGGAGCCCCTCGAAGTCAGCCTGAACTAGACCGGGAGTACCAGCGTTTATTGCAACGGGATCACGGGCCATTTTCCTTCCTCTACCGCGAGTTTCGGCGTGGTTGGGCGACCTACGAATCGTGGTACCTCTTTGCCAAGTTTGTTGCGCTACTTGTTGTGGCCGTTCTCTCCCCGGACAACTGTCTTTTTCGATCATTACCTCGACAACGTGTCGCCATTGTACGACAGGGAGTTCTCCTGGGTGCAACGACTTTCTTCTTCATTGTCCACTGCGCGGTTGCACCATCTTTGAACCCAATCAACAATGCCAGCGAGTTCTCGTCCCGGTTGAATTACGTGACTACAAGCTTGCTAGCACTGCTAGTAGCCATCGGTGTCAAGGGCAGCTCAGCATTCGATGGATGGGTGCTATATTTGTAAGTGATTGAAACATATTGTTTGTGAAGCTGCTAACGTCTGGTCAGGGATTATGGAATCACATACTCACTCAGCTTATGTGAGGCCAAACTAAGCCATAAGCACCGTATCCAGCTGAACATCAGGTAGACTTCATCGTCATATCGCTTGGCTTCATGCAGAGATGGGTGAAGCGTATGTGACGAACATGCTTGTTCAGTGATGTACTAATTATGTCACTATAGAATGGTCTGGAAGACTTGATTTTAGTATGCGGTACTCCCATGACTCCTAGATCACTGAGCTAACTTGTTGCAGGTGTTGACATGTTCTCTCCCCGGTAGGTAGTTGGCATCAAGTGACCAGCTTTGAACTAATTAGCCACCTGTATCAGACTTAATGTATCTCCATCATCGCAGCACATCCGACGACGGACATGGCAAGAGTCACTCACCACTCTCTTCCTGACCTCGACCAACTGTCATATCCCTCGGGAGCAGAAGATGCTCTTTGCTCACGCGCCCGACGCTGAGTATCCGCCTTATCTGCTCAACTTCAAGGGCACACCGGCAGAAAGACATGTGGAAAACATCAAGGTTCGCCATCTTGACTCCAAGTCAAACAGCGCAGAAGCTGACCTCAAATCTCCAGATCCTTCGTGAAGTTGGCGTAGAAGAGTATGATCGGGCCGTACGGTTGACTACTGGACCAGACAAGGAGTGGTTTCTCCCGGTGGCAAGCGAAATTCAGCGACACTTCGTCGGTCCGGACTGTTACTGGCGTGATCCTACACATGACGAACTTCCTGGCTGCACGAACTACTTCGGTAATGCATGGTGGATCCCGTTTCCTCCAACTCTGGTGAGATCTTTGCACTGCCACAACGATCAGCGAAAGTCATGAATTGACTCGCGTTTTAGGTGATGCAGTACGACGACGGGCCATTGGTGGTCATCAAGCATCCGCACCACCTGAGTGTGTATCTGTCACAGAACCGATCAACCGAGGTTCGGCGGAGGCGTGATATCCGAATGGCTATCCGGTCGCTTGACGGACGTGTGGTCGCTTGGCCGTATACTCACGTGGAGGTTAGAACGGCCCAAGCTGTGTGTGAAGATAGGAAGTTGACTCTTTGCTACAGAAGGTGGGCTCCCGCGATTCTTGCTGCGGCAGGCGCTATAAGGCAACCACGGCCGTTCATTTTCAACATGCCACGCTTCGCATACGTCAACATGGACGACTGGTATGGGAAGCCGTCCAGATTGGGAGCGGCTTCGCCGTCGAGCTCTCTTACGCCAAGAACGTGGTGGTATCTGGCGCGGTGTTTGGGCTTGACGACGAGTACGACCTCACTCCGGCTCTCGCTCGCTTCCTGCAACTTAACGAAAGGCTGGTACCCGAGCGGCTCGCACATCTGGATCACATCCTCACACGCTACCGCCTTCATTACATGCGAGAGGCAGAGGCCAAGCTGCGTGCATTGTCCTACCGGTTTCTCAGTGTGGTGTACAACCGGCCGGAGGACGTTCTCGAGCTGGAGGACGTGCTGTCGCTTGCCCCACGAGCGGCGGAAGACGAGACGGATGAGCGAGCCAAGGATTTGCTCACAGGACGGGAGAGTAAGATTGCATTCGCAGCCGCATACCAGCGACTTATGCAAGTTGCAACATCCGAGGTGGCGACATGGTGGTACATCTTCTGGGTGAGTTAATGATGGTGGATCCGTCAACTCTCGTGCTAACTTTGCCTGCAGGATGATCTCTGGCGGCAGAATCATGACGCAATCAAACAACTCGATATCCACGCAGCAGACTTCAACCCGCACTACCCAACGTCGATCGCATACACGCCGCTTCCGCGCGCTGCACTGGAGGCATTCCTTGCACAACGTGGCCTTCTTCGGCGGCCTTCCCCTCGCAGTGCCTTCTTCCACGCCGGTATGCTGAACAAGCTGTACTTGCGCCTGAACGATGGTGCGTTCCGCGGATCGCGTCGCGCTCGCGTGCTGCACCTCGGGGACGACTCCTCCCGTGGCGTTGAGGGTGACCTGCGTGACCTCGACGCGGAGACACTCGGCGCACCCAGCACTCTCGGGACCGGGGGAGGCACTGAGCTCGACCCCGACGGTGTCGTAGCGCGTCCTGCATTCCGCTGGGAGGGCATCATGTCGGACCCATACCGCACTCATGGGCGCCGCTGGACACCGCCCAGCGGGCGCCTCGGCGCTTGGATGGGCCTGAGCCCACATTGGGCACATGGCCCCTCATCGAGCGGTCTCGCAGTTGACGCGAGGCTCGACAGCGGGCGCTATGTGCTTGTTGAGGCATATGGGCGAAGGGACTATGACAAGACCACGAGTTCCTCGCCATGATCACCAGGATTGCTGATCATCTCTATCTGCACATCTCTATCTATACATCCTTGTTGTATCCACGCTACACAAACTTGCCATGAACAGCATCATGTTCTACCGACTCAGTCTTGAACGTTTTCGGCAGGAGGAAGCGTGGGAAGCAAGCGTAGCGGTCCAAACCCTTTTATCTTCTCGTTGTCGTGAACGGAATGCTGCTCGGCCTCTCGAAGTATTTGGTCGACGTCGTACATCGATACACGCCTCTCATTCCCAAGGTCATACGACTGATTTCTGTTGATAGTATTTAGTACTTTCCTCCGCGGCAAGAGAAGTTGCAATGATACCCACCCCTCTCCAATGGTTGACTCGAAGGCGCGGTTGAAGCGGTTCATCCACTCTGACTTTAGTCGCCCCACGTCATTTCCCATCGCTATTGATTGGGCACTGTGAATAGCAGTTAACTCCTCTGTTCTATATCAGGGCTCGGGATATCACGCACGCTCCATCGGTGACAGCTGACACCGTCAGATTGCCATCAAAATCAACACTGATAGTGATATGAACCTGTGGGATGCCACGAGGGGCCAGAGCGATACCGGTTAGATTGAACTCGGTAAGGAAGTGGTTGTCCTTGGTCATCGCACGCTCGCCTTCATCAGGAAAAACACTTTTG
>LCTX01003177.1:0-10041 GCA_002233555.1 Limonomyces culmigenus | reverse complement strand
CCGTTCATAGCTCGGATGCGACGACAGGCCGGGGTACCACACCCACGCGACCTTCTCGTGCACCTCGAGCCAGCGCGCGAGCGCGAGCGCGTTCGAGGAATGCCGCTCCGCGCGCAGAGAGAGCGTCTCGAGGCCCTGCAGCAGCAGGAAGGACGAGAACGGCGACGTGCACGCGCCGAGGTCGCGCAGGATCTCCGTGCGCACTTTCGCGGCGAACGCGACGGCGCCGAAGGCATCCGTGTAGACCAACCCGTGGTAGCCTTCCGACGGCGAGGTGAAGGTCGGGTGCCGGCCCGAGGCCGCCCAGTCGAACTTGCCCGAGTCGATCTGCGCGCGCGTCTGTCAGCCTGTGCGGGTGTGTGTCTGTGTGCGCGTACGATGATGCCCCCGATGGTCGTGCCGTGCCCGCCGATCCACTTGGTCGCAGAGTGTACTGGCGCGCGCGTCAGCGGGACGAGAACGTACTGTTACTGGTGGCACGGACCGACGATGTCCGCGCCGTGCTCGATGGGCCGGATGAGGTACCCGCCCATGCCGAACGTGTTGTCGACGATGAGCGGGACACCGTGCGCGTGCGCGACGTTGGCCAAGCCTGCGATGTCCGCGATGAGGTACTTGGGGTTCGCGATGCTCTCGGCGTAGATCGCCTTCGTGTTGCCGTCGATGTACGCTGCGTAGTCGGCGGCGTCCGCGTCGCCGGGGACCCACTGTTGGTACTATGGCGTGAGGATGGGTGGAGCGGAGTGGGAGCGGGCGGACCTTGACTGCGATGCCCATCTTCTTGAGGAGGACTGGAGGTCCAGTGAGTTGTGCGGACTGCTACGTGTGAAGAGCGCCTCACGCTTGAACTGGTTGTACGTGCCGCCGTAGAGGTACGATCTGCACGCCTGTAAGCCGCTAAGCGCACACGAGCGCCAGCACCACGCACGACGCGACGATGTTGTCCCCGGCGCTCGCGATCGTCAGGATGGCCATGATCTGCGCCGCCTGGCCGCTCGACGTCGCGACGGCCGCCGCGCCGCCCTCAAGGAGCGCCATGCGCTGCTCAAACACATCCTAGCCCCCCGTCAGCCGCGCTCCCCCTCCCCCAACGCACACAGCGTACATACCTGCGTGGGGTTGCCGATCCGCGAGTAGATATTCCCTGCCGCTTTGAGCGCGAACAGGTCCGCGCCGTGCTGCGCTCCTCCGTCAGTCGCTAGAAGAGGGGAAAGGAGGGGCGGCGCACGGCAGAGTCGTTGAAGACGAAGCTGGTGGACTGGTAGATCGGGACGGCGCGCGCGCCCGTCGTCGGGTCCGGGTCCTGCCCGCCGTGCAGCTGCAGCGTCTCCCACTCGGGTTCGCTGCGTGGTGCGCATCGTGTCAGCCGTTCGCCCCGCACCTTGGGCAGTGTCGGCGCACCTGTGAAACTTCGGGGTGGACATGTTTGCGGTGTGGGGAAGAGAGATGGGATGGATCTAAGCTAGTGTGCCATGAGCGCGTGCTTATGGCTGCCGATGAGGTGCTCGAGTGCCGACGACGGGTGCAGACAGCGCTGCACTGCTTACGCTCCTGCGAGGCTGACGTCGGCCCGGACGTGCCGGCCCATGCTGCTTCGTCATCTCCTCCGCTCTCGCGGTCACCTACTCGAATGTCGCTTGCGTCGAGATAGACCTGTGTCATCGTCTTGGACTGCGGGCTTGCGCCTGGTGATCTCTGTTGATGCGCGCGCGTATACTTCGAACAGCACGTTCGTGCCCTCGCCCGAACAAGCGGCTGTGGTCGAGCACTGCAGGACTCGGAATGTAGTGGTATCTGCTCGACCCGGTGTCGGTGCGTGTCAATCTTCACTTAGAGCTCATGCATATGCTGAGGCCCCTGTGAAGGAAAAACTGCGACGGCGGAAGCGCTGGTGCAAGCCAACCCGGACGTGCCCATCGCCGTCGTGACCTACTCCAAGCGGCTGCAGCTCGACACGCAGCTCCGCCTGGCGCAGTACCCGAACGCAGACGTGTACACGTTCCACGGGCTCGCCAGCCGCCTCTTCGGACGCGTCGTGCACAACGACAGTCTGCTGCGAGGCCTGCGCAAGGGGCATACAGCTCCTACATGGCCGCGGATGCCGGCGTACGGATATGTGGTGCTGGACGAGCTCCAGGATCTCACGGAAGATCTCTACTGGGTATGCCCAGTTCCGGCGTCTGCTAGCACAGCTGCTCACCTGCAAACCAGGTTACGAACGCGTTCATCTCTGCGCTCACGCGCGCAGGCGGCTCCGCACCACAGCTGCTCGCCCTCGGGGATGCCCGGCAAGCGATCTACGAGTTCCGGGGTGCGGACGCCCGGTACCTCGAGCTCGCGCCCGACGTCTTCTCCGCAGTGTCGCCCTACCAGTGGGAGGCCCGCGAGCTCTCGACGAGCTTCCGCCTGACGGCCGAGACGGCCGCCTTCGTGAACGCGGCGTTCCTCGGCGGCGAGCAGTACATCGTCGGCCTGCGCTCCGGCGGGCCCAAGCCCATATACGCGCACGCCGACCTGGCGGACGTGCCCACGCTGCTCGCGCTCCTCGTGCCGCTCATCAGGAAGTACGGGCCGGAGAACTGCGCGATCCTCGCGCCGTCGGTCCGTGCGAACCCAAGGCTGCCGCCGCTCACCAATGCGCTCTCGATGACGCATGGGATTCCGATCGCCGTCAGCACGTCGGACGATATGCCACTCGACTCGGATGTCGTGCATGGCAAGCTCACCGTGTCGACGTACCACCAGTTCAAGGGGAGCGAGCGGGACCTCGTCGTCGTCTTTGGTGCAGACTCTTCGTACTTCTCGTTCATGGGCCGCGATCTTCCGGATGATCGGTGTCCGAACGCTACATTCGTCGCCCTGACCAGGGCAAAGAAGCAGGTGAGCTGGTTGGAGTCTATTCGTCTTCGTGCTCTTGCTCAACTGCAACCCCAACTGGTTGTTATACAGGTGACTTCCCCTACGTGTGGCTTTCCGATGACAATCACTTACGCTGCCCTAGTCTGACACCAACGCCGCCATGCCTTTCGTCGACGTTCCCGCACTCTCCCAATATGGTCGGGTCACCAACTTGACCGACAAAGTTCCCAAGAGACAGTACCGGCCAGGACGGCCCCTGCAGTACGGCCTGCTCCTCCCCGCCACCGTCTGGGCAACCGAGGCCGCGAGGCACGTCCGCGACGAAGAGCTGCAAGCGCTGCTCACTCGTTACCTGCGCCTCGACAAGCGCGAGGCTCTCCCCAGCGAGGTCGCGATCGACGCCCCCGACAAGGTCCTCACGGACGCCGGCCGCAACCACCACGAGGCCGTCGCCGACCTCAACGGGCTCGCCGTCACCGCCGCCTTCGAGTGGCGCTTCGCGCACGCGCTCTCCGCCTTCGGCTACCGCGGCCAGACGCCCCCCGCCGTCCCGGCCGACGAGGCAGCGTGCGCAGTCTGGCTCACGCGCGAGGCGGCGCGGTACGAGGCGAAGGCGTCGAACTTCCGCTCGCGCCTCCTGCAGATGGGCGCGCACGCGTTTGACTGGCTGGCGCCGTACCTCGCGGCCGCGACGCAGCGCCTCGAGGCGGAGCTGCGCGAGGATGGGGCACTCCGGGCGGGCACCCGTTTGCAGTTCGAGGTGCCGCTTAAGCTCAAGCTGCAAGTGCCGGAGGAGGGCTCGAGGGAGGTCCAGGGCACCGAGTTGGTCGGCCGCCCCGATATCCTGCATACCGTCGGCCGAGGTCCGCAAGCTAAGGTCACTATCTGGGAGATCAAGTTCGTCGGATCGCTATCGCCCGAGCATGTCGTGCAGGCTGTCATCTACGGTACACCATATGTCTTGTACTGTGATACCCCTCGTCTAACGCTGCGTAGGCTTCTTATGGGCCTCAAGACAAGGACGTAACGCACCCTTCCCTCGCCTCGTACTCTTCAACGTCCGTGACGGCGCACGCTGGGACATCGAGACCACCCTCCCCGACGCGAAGGCCCTGATCGAAGGGGTTCTGCGCGCCAAGTACACCGCACGCGGGAAGATCCCGCTCGACGAGTTCTTGCAGACATCTGAGGGTGTCCGTGGGGAGGTCGAGGCGCTGGTGCAGAAATTCGATCCGTCGACACTGGGTGGACGATCACCTGAACCGGCAGGCGCCAGAAGGGTCAGGAAGAATATAACTTCGGAAGAACTGGCTAGCACTCCGAGGAGAAGAGGACGTCCCCCAAAGTCCACCGCTGTAACGACGTGATAAGTCATGCGTATCAGAGTCTATATCTGGCTAATGTACATTATATCGACTAATAGACACACCCTGTATACCTTCGACACTGTCTATCTGTCCTGTTTCGGATCATACCAGGCCAACTCAGATCCTGTTCAACACCTGCGCACGATCAGACCTCCAAGCGACCCTCCTTTGTACCCTCAGAAGGACAGCTTCATGAAGTTACAAGTGCAATTACTCAGCGAACCCAATAACAGGTATATGACATTAGCTATCACAGCATACGAGCGCCTCCATCTCGTCTAAGCACCTCTCATAAGCCCCGACCACATCGGGAAGATGATAGGCATGATACATCCTCGTTCTACACATCCAGCTAGAGTCGCTCATCACTAGCATATAGTCTGCACATCTGTACGGATATCAGCGTACTGACACGCCACCGTACAGATCAAAGGGCTTACTTCTTTTTTCGGTACGCGATCTCAAGCTGGAACTTAGACCCAGATGTCTTGCTCATGAGGCTCAGTGCTTGGGCGTCGGTCGCTGCGATTCGCGGACGCATCAACCGCGTCTGCAGCTCGGTGTAGTAGTCCACCGCCGTCTCAGTACCCTGCTCACATCGAGCCTCTTCACGCCTGTTGTAGCTTAGCGTCTTGGAGATATGAGATGTGCGATCTACGCACTCTGCAAACCCAAGCCAAAAGTACAACTCTTCCTTGTTCTCGCAGACATCGATAGTGCTGTCAGGACGCAAGGTGATCTTGGGCAGCCATTTTCGGGCGAGGTATACGTCGTTACGCTTCGATTGGAGCGATTCCACAAGCTCTTGAATGGATGTCATGGGTAGGAGTGTCGGGTCGATGTCAATGATTGTAGGCAGCGGACTGGGTGGTGCTTTTGTACTACACCAGAGCAGAGGGTCACCACGCAAGAGTTTGTACATACACTAGGAGCTATTGTTCATCGAGGATCATGAACACCGCCGTATAGCCGAGAAAGGCAGGTCAGAGTGCTGCCATTCTTCCATAACGAGCTGTGTCTTGTTGCCCGGCACAGAACAATAAACACAGCAGCCGCGTGAGATAGTCCAGCAGCGCCTTGACACCTGTACAGCACACTTTCATGTAAGTGCCTGTAGCTAGGATGTATCCCGAATAAGTAAGACGGTCAGGTGGAAGAATCACGACCACGACCAGATGCAGCCGCGACGTGTGACGTCATGCGGTAAAATGACGTCTTGCTCTCTTCTCGCGACCACTCCAACTCTCCACAACGACGTCATGAGCTCAGAGATAAACCTCCCTATATAACGACCACCCGTGCTTGGGGCATCTTCACAACATAACCACGACCTTCACCTTCTCGTTCTTCTCTCAACCTCTTCTCTCACGATCATCATGGTGCGCTTCGTCTGCTTTCCGTTGCCCCCAAACTATGGCTGACCACGTTCACAGGGCTCCATCATCTCTGCTATTGCTCACGGCATCGAGGCTATCATCGCCGCTATCACGAGCGTGGTAATGGCCATCATCAACGCCATTGCCAGCGTCCTCATTGCCATTTGGGACTTCGTGCGTCTCGCTTTGCTTCCATCACACTGCATTTACTCATATCGTCCTTCGTAGTTCCTCTGCCTCATCTGCTGCGACTGCTTCCGCGGTGGTCGCAAGCGCCGCGTGGGTAGCCGTCGAGGCGGCGCCTACTAGGCGTTCAGTGTGCTCGAGAACCGCAAACCGCTACACTATGTGTAATCCCTAATCCCCTACCTGCATGTTGTATACCTACACACCCTCGATATGCCATTCTGGTTCTCCCGAAAGCTATGAAAATCTGCACATTTCGAATTCAGTGTCCATGGGATGCGCTGATTGTTATGTAAGCGTCTGGTCAGCGCTTCAGGCACAAGAAGCGCCGCTTGCATCTCTCTCTGTTCTTCTATCTCATCCACCTCATCCGCAAACGTTCAATCTGCTGTAACAGCTCGTGCTTTTGTATGTCAGACTCACCGAGACACGCCAACAAGAATGCTTTAGAACAGCTGAAGCGAGCAATCGAGGATCGGCTGCGCAAATATTCAGATGGGTCAATCTCAATTGTGAATATAGAGTACGCAGAGGATCACCATCTACTCGGGATAATCCACGAACTTGAGTCCTGCGGAAGCAACTCGCAGGCTTTGGTAGACGTATCTAAGCGTCTAGCTGCGAGTTTGTGGACCCACTGCGAAGATCAAGTAGACTCTTTAGCACTCGAGGCGCATATCGAGGTCGAGACCGACCTACTAGATCTATGTGGGCCTAATGATCCTGACCGAGCCAGGTTATGCGGAAGCCTTGCGGCCTCACTATCAACACTGTACAATCACACTGGACACACTGCGCTACTTGACAAGGCAATCATGCTTATGAGCGAATTATCCGATTTTTGTCCACCAGGTCACCCAGACCGAGATGGCTTGTGCACCAACCTCGCAGCCTCACTTTCGATACGCTACGATCAGACCGGTGACCCCGTGTTATCGCACCAAATCATCATGCTTGAGACCGAGGCACTAGATCTTCGTCCTCACAGTAACGCACACCGAGCCACATCATGCCGGAACCTGGCCATCTCACTGAGGGATCGTTATCGCCAGACTGGAGACACTGCATTGCTTGACAAAGCTATTGAGCTCCAAACCGAATCGCTGGACCTCTGTCCGCGCGGACATCAAGATCGAGCCATATCATGTGTCAACTTAGCAGTCTCGCTTGCAACACTCTACACTCAAACTGGAAATACTGCGTTACTTGACAGAGTCATCGCACTCGAGGACGAAGCACTAGCTTTGTGTAAGCCTGGTTATCCTGACCGACGTGTCTCGTGTGCAAACCTTGCAGCAAGTCTTCATACCCGGTACAGTCAGATTGGAGATATGGCGCTGCTTGACAAGGCTATCGAGCTCGCAAATGAATCGCTAAATCTTCATCCGTCCGGCCATCCAAGCCGAGCCATATCATGTGTAAACTTAGCAGTCTACCTCCATGCGCTCTACAATCACACTAAGGATGACGCTCTGCTGGACCAATGCATCGTACTTGACAGGGAAGCGCTAGATCTTCGTCCACCCGGTCACCCAGACCGAGCCAGGTCGTGTGAGAATCTTGCACTCTCATTGATAGCACGCTACCGTTGGACTAGAGACACAGCACTGCTAGACAAGGCCATCACGCTCCAGAGCGAAGCACTGGATCTCTGTCCACCGGGTCATCCAGATCGAGCCGTGTCGTGGGGAAACCTCGCGGACTCGCTCAGTGCACGATACAAGCAGTCCAGATCCATCGAGTCTCTTGACGAGGCCATCAAACTCCACCAGGAGGCTCTTCTTCTCTTAGTTATAGGCGATCCCAGTCGATGGGGACACTTAGTGAGCTTGGCCGAGCTCACTCAGCTTACCCGTGCTCCCACAGACTGGGATGTCGTCCTTGGATATCTCTCAGTGGCTTTCAATTCCTCCTCGTATGATAGTGTCAACCACTTTCTCACGCACATGGTAGCAGGACTCCTTGTATTCGACCCTGATCATCTGTCGCACCAGCAACAGCTGATGCTGCTCGACTTGCACGTCAACGTCCTGCAGATCGTGACGATGGTTGCTGGAATTGCCTTGGAAACTTCGACTCAACTCCGGGGCACACTTTGAGGAAGCGCCCTGGGGCTATCCGCGTTCAGGCTTGCGATCCACTTGGAACAGATCCCGCGGGCGCTGCAGCTATTGGAGCGCGCAAGGGGCGTCATACGGTCCCAGATGCTGCACGTCCGCAATCCTCAGTTTGATGGCGTACCATCTGAGCTAGAAGAGAGGATGCGCGGCCTGATGAATGTTAGCAGTCGGAACAGGCATGCCACCCTGTCGATCATAGAGCAAAATGAGATATACAGTCAGCAAAGTCAGCTACAGCAGCCAATCGACGAGGTCCGCTCCCTTTCAGGAATGGGTGACTTCATGCGGGGCCTAGACATCGAGACACTGCTGAGTGTGGCTGCCCAGCACCCTGTAGTAGTGCTAGTTTCAGACGCAAAGAATTGTCATGCGATCATTATCACAGACGACAACGAAATGCCTTTGAAGTACCTCACCCTCCCGAGCATGGATCATCAGCAACTTCAAGAGTTTACGCTCCAGAGTTGGACTCTTCAGAAGCGAGGCTCTCGGGCTTCTGCTGGTGACGAACAACGCGGCATACATGTTTCTAGGGCGTCTTCTTTCGCTCCTCTCACTAAGCTCTGGATGACTGTCGTGAAGCCGGTCTTGAATGTCCTGGGCTTTCCCGTGAGTGTATCGACGGCGCGCCTTGCACGTTTGATTGACTGATATGTACAGAGGCAACTCGGCCGTGCTCGGCCTAGAATCCACTGGTACCCAACTGGGGCGTTTAAACGTGTACCATTCCATGCAGCAGGCATCTACAGCTCGGTCGGAGGATTGAACCAGGAGTGTTGTTCAGACTATGTCGTCTAGTCATACACACCGACACTGACAGCGCTCGTTCAAGCGCGGAAGACCACGACAGCTCTCGCTCCGCAGCAATTCAGCATGATGGCCATTGCTGCCGAGACTACTCTGGAGGCCGACCTGCCTCGTCTCTGGTTCGCGGAGCCAGAGGTGCGCGATGTGATTGCAATTGCTACCAAGGCGGGAGCTTGCACGTCCAGCAACTTGGGCTCTACCGTCTCGGACAGTGCGCTAGTCCTCTCAGAGCTACAGTCGACGCACATTCTCCACCTTGCCTGACACGGTATCCAGCACGAAGCTGAACCACACAAGAGCCGATTCTGTGTCAGCACTGGAGATCTGAGCGTGGCGCAGCTGATGGAACTGGACCTCAAGGATGCATTCTTCGCCTTCCTCAGTGCATGTGAGACGGCTAAGGGCGACCTCAAACACGCCGATGAGGCCGTCCATCTAGCGGCGGCGATGCTGTTCGCCGGATTCAAGAGCGTAGTGGCGACGATGTGGTAAGTCTTGTCTCGAACGAACTAGCAAGATCAAGGGCTGATCATCCGTAAAGGGCGATGAACGACGGAGACGGTCCATTCGTCGCCAGAAGATTCTATGAGCAGCTGTTCAACGGCGAGACCATTGACGTCGACGCAGTAGCGTACGCCCTGGACGACGCGGTGTCTGCCCTGAGAGCGAAGGGAACGAAGCCGGAGAATTGGACAACATTTATCCATATGGGGGCGTAGCCCGGCTATGGAGTAGCGATAGGATATGAAGCGAGGGACAATTTGACCGACGTGGGTGAGACAGAGGTTACGCGATGATGCGCGTCTGTTTCGACTCTTGACCTCAGTCTCATCATCTCATCCTT
Organism: Limonomyces culmigenus; assembly: GCA_002233555.1. NCBI lineage: Eukaryota > Fungi > Basidiomycota > Agaricomycetes > Corticiales > Corticiaceae > Limonomyces > Limonomyces culmigenus. The sequence goes on along the minus strand of LCTX01003177.1, from coordinate 482 downwards.
GTCGACTGCAAATGCTCAGGACTGCGCGTGTAATTTTGCTTCCTTCAATCCGACGAACCCATTCGAGACTATCCCCTTATGCGTTGACAAGAAGGGCGCTCCCTTCACTCTCCCGCACTGTCTTCTTCTCAGCAAGACCGCATATCGTATCACCACAGAAAGCATGTACACATGCGCGTCTGATATCTTTCAGTCATCCCGCTCGGAAGCAGCAGGATCTCGTGGTATCCTCGCCCGACCCAACCCGCTCTGACCTGTTCTACCACCTCACTACCTTCCCTCATTCGTCCGAGCCAGTCTACGCGCTCTCCTTCCTCCCCGCCCTCCCCGCAGCCCTCACACCTGATTCTGCTGCCGTCATTGGATGGCTCCCAGCGTCTGCAGAAGCGGAGGGTGACGCTGGCCTCAACGACTTCGCGGAGAATGGTGTGTCTGTTGCATGCGCGCTGCTCTGACTGTGGAGAGCTGACTTCGGGCACAGC